>JANEYF010003138.1:22500-316819 GCA_029963845.1 Rhamnusium bicolor
ATATCTTACTACCATTTATTTTATTAGTATCTCTTCTCTTTAATTTTATTCGATTCTCCAAAAATTTTTTTTTTTCACTCTCCCTCTTATTTTTCAATAACAACCAACTATCCATTGTTTTCTCTGCTTACTTTAATTTTGTATATAGTAAAATCACCAAATTTCAAAATTGACTAGTTGTCACAAATTATTTTTTAATGTCAAATATTTTTAATTTTGAAAAATAAAAAACTTTATACTACTTTTTTTGATTCCTTTTTAAAACAATATTCTTTTCTTGATACTTTCCTCAGAATTTTCTGTAAATTTGCATGTGTTACGTTCAGTATAAAAATTTTTATCTTTCACATCTCATTTTCAAAATTTTCTTAACAAATGCCCTATCATTTTAAACAAACTCCTTTTTTATATAACTAGAACTAAATAACTACTGATAACAAATCTTTTTATATCTAGGTTAACATATCTTTACTCAAAAACTAATATTTTTGTTTGTACATTTTGTAGGCTGTCGAAATTGGTTTCACCCCTTTTACCACACTTTCACTGTGTCTTGAACTACCCCCACTCACATACGAAGCACTGAGTTTCTCCTTTGTCCTCATGGCATATCTTTGCACATCAATGGATTTCCTGTTTAGTTTTTTATGAAAATATAGTTCAACTATGCTGTCACACATACAAAAATCAAGAAATGTTTATGTTTCAACCCCAATATTGGAAAAATTATTATGGCATTGATCTAAACACATTACTGCACCCCTGTTTGGTAAGTTTTATTTCAGTTTATATTTACTTTTACAGACCATGCACTTTTTATGTTTCGTTATGAAAGTTTTAAGATAATTTACAATATTTTCCCCTGTTTATTGATTGTTGCTTATTTAACTTTTGTATAAAGTTCAATTACATTGACTCTACACTAGATTTTCATAAATTTCCCTTTTTAAAAGTTTATACTATAACAATTGTCTCTTTTATAGGTGAAATCTTTCCCCTGAAATTATGCAACTTTTAATACTACTGGAGTTAATTGAAGTGAAATTTTTATATGGGACTACATTGGTGACACCTTTTCGATGGCAGGAAATACACAATAGGTCTCTCGTCAGCTCTGCCAGTGGAGATCCAGGACTTCGACTTGACACCTTTTTCTTGTTTTTATTTGTTTTTCATTAATTTTTATGGCCAATTTGGCTTTGCAAATACCTTACAACTAACTACATTTTTATATGAACAATGAGTACTTAATTATTCTACACATATGTTAACACTAAATTAAAATTGTTTTCTGAAATTGTTCATTTTTAATGTACGCATGCTACTATATTTATTAAATCTTTTATAATAATTTATAATATTGCTAAATGTGATAATATATGTATATGTATATAATATATTTTCTTGTCTACAAAAAATAAATCAATTTTCCTTAGAAACCAAATGAACCACGACTAACCTATAGGATTTAAAAGTCAGTTAATTCCTGACCAACACACGACAGCATTATACCAAAAAAGCGTTTATTATAACGGTTGTAAAACTTACAATAATTTACCTACTAAGGTAAAAAAGTTCCAGTGGCTTATTCATTTTCAAAAAGCTACTAAAGCGTTTCCTAAACGCAGTGATTTGTTGTTACTTTATCAGTACTATATAGGTATATGTTCTATAGCTTTATGTAATCACTATTTATTCATATTTTATATTATGCATAATATATTGTACAATGCCTTGACGCACTCCTAGTTACTTGTATAATTTATTTGTACCTGTGATTTGGAAATAAAGAATTGAATTGACTATCGCAAACTAAATGAAAAAACAATTGAAGATAGATACCCTGTTCCTAACATAATAGACATACTCGATAAATGTTTGTACTTTTCAACCTTAGGTCTTGCTTCTGGATTTCATCAGATAGAAATTTCGCCCAAATCAATTGAAAAAACTGCATTTAATGTAGAAAACAGATATTATGAGTTTACTCGCATGCCATTCGGAATAAAAAACGCGCCTTCCACTTTTCAAAGAACTATGGACTATATATTAAAAGATCTTCAAGGATCCTGTTGCTTAGTTTATATAGACGATATATAATTTTTTCAAAATCCTTGCAAGAACACGTTTCACATATAAAAAATTACGCGACGTAAACTTAAAAATACAACTCAACAAATCCAAATTTCTAACAAAACATGTAGAATTGTTAGGACTCATCGTAATATCAGAAGTTATTAGACCTATCGAAAAATAAATAAATAAAATAAAATAAATGCAGTCAAGAAGTTCCCATTACCTAAGACACAGGATATTAAATCATTTTTAGGATTAATCAGATATTATAGACGATTTATTAAGAACTTAGCACACCTAACCAAATCCCTGACAAAATGTTTTAAAAAAATGAAGAAATTATACACAATTCTTAGAATGCTTAAAGAAATGCAAAAAATTCTAATTAGCCCACCTTTATTACAATACCCAGATTTCACAAAACCGTTTACAGTGACCACGGAGGCCTCAAATGTAGCCCTAGGCGCCAGTTTAAGTCAAGGAGCAATCGGAAAAGATCTACCTATTTCTTACGCATCTAGAACACTTAATTTCGTCAAACAAAATTACTCTACGATAAAGAAAAAATTATTAGCTATAGTATTTGCAACAAAGACCTTCAGGCCGTTATATACGGCGCGAAGAAACTTCAGACTGTAACAGATCATAAATCGTGGCCTTTTAGTTTAAAAGAACCGAATTCTAGACTTGTAAGAAGGAGATAACGACTTGAAGAATATGATTACACGGTAGTTTATAAAAAAGGTAAAAGTAATTCGAACGCAGATGCTTTTTCACGATTAGAGATCAACGTCACCGAAAACTATGACGTTTCTTTAATAGTAAACACGGATGACCTTACATTAGGCTGTGATCAATCTCTAAACGAAACGGATGATAAAATAAATGGAACCTTAAGTAACAATTTCGCAAATCCAGTAGACCATATTGAAACAATACATTCATCTTATGAGCATCCAATATTTAACATACCCATATCAGAAAAACTCTAAATACATTTAGAAATCAAATTACATTTCATGTTTCAAAAAACAAAATGGTGTCAGTAGTAAATAAATGTAAAATATGCAACCATAACAGAATCACTATAACACTACCCTTTAATAATTTCAAAGGCAATCTAATCAGTACAATAAAAGAATATTTGAAACCAAACTTAACATATGCAGTATATTTTATTAACTTGCAAATATTACCAGAAGTAGTAAAAATAATGCAAAAAACATTCGAAAATACCAGTTATAAAACAATTCAAACAAACATCATATTGGAAGATATAATTAACGAAAACGACCGTAACGAAAATATTAAATACCACCATGAGACGAAAACTTCGCACAGAGGTATCAAAGCGACAAAACTATATCTACAGAAAATATATTACTGGCCCTATTAACACCTGTGAATCTTGTCAACAAGGCAAATATGAACGACATCCCAATACAATTGAATTTTTACCGACACATAGATAAATATCCATTTGAACATATCTACATAAGGCTTTAAGAGACAACCTAACAAATGAAACTTGGATTGAAATTTACACTAACCATGATATTGATGAAATAACAGACATATTTATATAAAAACTGCAACAAAAAATACAAAAAGCATACAAAATATCTAAAAATATAAAATGGGACAAAACTAGAAAAGAATAGATAACAAAGGGTTTGTTAAAATCCAAGAACAAAAAGAACATAGAAACAATAAAAAAATCTAAATAACAAACAACTGGAAAATGACTATAAAATTTACAAAAAATAAATTAACAAATAAAAACAAAAACGACTTCCAAAATATGTGGAAAACAGAAAACAAAATTTGTCAAAAAAATTAAAAAAATATATCAATTGATAAAATAACAGAATACAATACGATCACGTCTAACAAAAAAAGAAATTGCTAACAAATTTGTTACTTATTACTAAAGCTGGCCGAGGTGGCTGGAGTACAGTCACGGTCTTGCGCTGGCGTCACACGTGCCGATTTAGAAGTGATTTACGCTGCAGTCTTATTTGAAAGGTTAATGCGTAAGGTTGTACCTATAAATTATACATAATGTCAAACGCACCAAAGGGTAAAAAACGACCGTACGCGGACACAGTGAATAAATTTATCGGTGAATTTCCGGATTTATTCTATGACGGATGTAAAATAATTTGTAAAGTTTGCAATCAAGACTTAATGTACTGGCACAAAACAGATTGTCGTCGTCATATCAATACCGTGCAACATCAAAATAAAAAAAATTGCATGCCTTTGACAACTCAGTTTATGTTTGATTTATTGTTAATGTTAATAGCCTGTAATATTCTGCTACACATACTGGATAAACAATCGGGAGTTTTGGAATAAATACAATCCCCAGGTGAACTTACAAAGTCGTATATCGTTACGTAGATATATTCCAGCTGTTCGTGAAGACATTGTAAATAGGATTAAATGTAGATTAAAAAATACACGGCTATGGTTATGTATTGACGAGACGACAGATTGTAAAAAAAATTCTATTTTAAATATTATAATACGTGTACTGGACTCTCTTAAACCAACATTTCCACTTTTACTAGCTAGTAAAAGACTAACTGCGTGTACTGGCGAAATAATTATGCGTGTGGTGTTGGAGACATTCGAAAAATTTGAACTTTCAACAAGTCAAGTATTGATGTTTGTGACTGATGGTGCCGCGACAATGCGCGTGGTAGGCCGTTCTCTTCAAAGAGACAATTGTAGGTTTTTACATGTTACGTATAAAGTGCATGCGTTACATCTTGTGGCAGAAACGATTCGAAAATGTTTTCCAGAGGTAGATGCATTAATAGCAAATACAAAAAAAGTATTTCTCAAATCTCCTAAACGGCTTCGAGCATTTCACAGACAGTGTCCTGGTATCCCTGAACCACCAGAGCCGATTCTTACACGTTGGGGAACGTGGTTGAAAGCGGCTTTTTATTATGCTGAATATTTTCAATAAATAAAAGCTGTGATACTACAGTTCAACCCTAACGAGGCTGCAGCTATTAGGGAAAGCCAGACAAGCTTTCAAGACGTTTCCCTTGAAACAGATTTAAAAACTATTAATAACATTTATAGAGGACTACACGACGCAATAGAAAAATTGCAAAATAGTTCGTTGTCGTTAGTGGAATCGCTGCAAATAGTGGACGAAGTAAATACACAGCTACAGGCTATAAATGACGCAAAGAATAATCGCGTTAGTGAAAAATTCGAGAGTGTATTACAGAAAGAACCTGATTCTAGCAAATTAAGACAAATTTGTGATGGTGCATCTACAACTTCGTTAAGTGAGTTCACAGATTGTTTTACTTATGCCTGTATTACATCCGTAGATGTCGAACGGTCATTTTCAAAATACAAACATATTTTTTCACTAAAGCGAACATCGCTGACGGAGACAGCTGTAGAAACATACCTGATGGTATTATACTATAGATCTTCCCCACTTTGTGATGACGACAACCAAACTACTTCATAAATCTGCTTAAACGGGTGTTTTATACAAATTTTTATAAAATGTAACATTATTGTTAAAATTTATTTCCATTTATTGTACTTATTCAAGTATTATGATATGATGTAAACATATGAGTCATATGACGGCTCTGTCGGCCAGGTGACCTCGGCCAGCTTTACTTATTACAGTGAACTAAAAAATGCATATTTCAGACAATTTTATTGAGCAGTGTATTGTTCTAGAGGACTCTATGTATTTACATTATACAAATGTGAATGAAGTAAAAAAGCACGATAAATATATTAAAATCTAAAAAGTACCCGCCCATGATAACATACGCAGTGAAACTGCAACTGAAATAACTGTTCCTTTAACTTTCTTGATAAATAAATCCATTGAAAAAGGCTATTTTCCAAAAATATCGAAAACAGGCATTATTAAACTCATGCACAAAGATGGAGACGTTCCAGAAATAAGTAATCATAGACCGATTTCGATCATGTCCAATATTGCTAAAATATATGAAAAGATTCTAAAAAATAGAAACATTTTAAAATAAATTTGGTATATTAACTGAAAGGGAATATGGCTTTATGGAAGGAAAATCAACAGAAGATGCCACTGAATTCCTAACACAATATATCCATAATAGCCTTGATAACAGCCGACCATCTTTAGGCATTTTTATCGATCTGACGAAAGCCTTCGATACTGTTTGTCATAAAAAGTTATTAACAAAACTGAGAAACTATGGAATTAGGGGAAATGTATTTAACTTAATGGAAAGTTACCTGTAGATAGAAAACAGTATGATCAAATAGACTGTGAAATTAGTGAACTACAAATAGTAACATATGGAGTTCCGCAAGGGACAGTACTTGGGACCCATTTTATTTTTATTATATATAAACAATTTGTTATCATTAAATGTAATCGGATCTACAGTTAGTTTTGCAGACGATACGGCAACACTATTCCAAGCAGATACATGGGATGACCTAAAACAAACTGCCGAAAATTATTTAAAAAAAGTAAAAAAATGGTTAAATTACAATTTACTTACCATAAATTACAAAAGAAATTTATTATCTACCTTTTAGTTCATATGCCAATTTTGCCCCTCTGGAAGTAGATGGCGGCACATCTACACAGAGGTTAAATCGATTAAATATTTGGGAATTACATTGGACAGACATTTACGATGGGACATACATATAAATTAACATCAATAAAAAAATTAGAGGAATATTACCGCACTTTACATACCTCAAGATATGTTTGGGGAAATCTAGCTTAAAACCAATATACGACGCTAATTCAAACACCGCTTTCTTATGGTATTATCGGATGAGGCAGTGTAAACGACAATCCTCTGAAAAACTCAGGTACAACACAAAAAAATGGATTTTAAAAGTAATATTTAACAAAAACTTTAGGTACCCAAGGTATGATCTATATAAAAAAAGTAAAATACTCGATATTCGACAACTATTTTGCTTAAGTATATTGGTAAAACTATTTAAAAATAAAAATAAAATTAAACCTGTAGACCATGTTTATTATGCTAGAGGTAAGCAAAATAGATGTCAAAAAACCAGTATCGGAAAAAACCATTGGCAAAAGAACATACAGTTTCAGATTGTATGATACATTATCACCTGAAATAAAGAATATTGACAAACTAAATATATTCAAAAAACAGATTAAACAATGGATTACGACATATCTTTTGCAAATTTATAAATCAAATTATACCTATTTAGAAAAAAATGTAATTAAAGAACAGTACTTACTTGTACTGGCATAGTAAGGTTAAAAAAATTATATGGCGCGCGCGCGCGCACCCACACAGACACACACACACACACACACACACACACACTCACACACACACAGACACACACGCACACACAGACACACATACAGACACAGACACAGACACAGACATACAGACGCACAGACACAGACACACAGACGCACAGACGCACAGACACACAGACGCACGCACCCGCACCCGCTCACCCGCGCACACGCGCACACTCGCACACGCGCACACACGCGCACACACACGCACACACACACACACACACACACACACACACACACACACTTACGCCATATATATTGTGTATAAGTAAATAGGCCGATATCGCATATATTGGGCATGCAGAGAGTAAGTGCATGAGCGATTCCAGCGCCTGACGGCAGATTCTGCAGTTGATATCAGGAACCTCTACACGCCACACGCGGCTACGGTAGACCAAGGTGTTAATAACACCATCCTGGCAGGCCATAATGAATCCCTCGGTCTCTGACTTTAGCCCGGCTGACATTAAAAATGCGGATGTTAGCCTGGTCGATAAACCCAACGTTTCTATATTCTTATAGAAGATACCATGCTGGGGTTTATCGACATGCTGCTGAAACAGTCTTTCCTGTTCAGCAGTTCTGATTGGGCCTGTCAGATGATTTGGCTGAAGTTCAGTACTGACTCTACATCAGCACCTCGCCGGCCTCCTCGCATGATGTCAAGTGCGAGACCGACTTCATCTGCGGCTCTTTTTGCTGCCTTGAACAATCCTGCTCCCATTCCTACAGTTTCGTGATGTTTTACAAACCACAAAAAGGCGAACTGAGCTCCTGAAGATGTTACATGCCATACTCAATACTACTCTGCCATGTGTACACTCCAGGCTCACGAGTCCTGGGCCCCCGTTGACGTGGGAGGTGCACACGAGGAACGGACGAACTAGGATGAATACTTCTGTGAATTTTCATCATCCTGCGGGTGTCTCTGTCTAATTGGCGCAGCTCATCCACAGTCCATTTTACTACTTCGAAGGAGTAGAGCAGAACCGAAACGGCAAGCATGTTAGTTGCAGACACCTTGTTCTTCCACGAAAATTTTTCGGGAGGCGGTATCTGTACTCGAGGCGGAAAGATTCCTTTTTATTTGTGTTACATCCGAATGAGCCTTTGTTGCACACCCAGATATGTATAGGTCTCTCCGGCATCCAGATGTCTTAGGATGCTTCCGTCTGCGAGCTGCGCATCTTCAGGAAATTCCCCGCATCGTCCTCTTTGAGGTGGACGACTGCACATTTGTCCAACCCGAACTCCATACCAATTGCCCGCGTGTATTCCTCGACCACCCTAAGAGCGTTTTGTAGTTCGCGATCTCCGGAGGCACAAAGTTTAAGGTCATCCATATAAAATAGATGGGTGACCTTATGCCTCCGAAATCTACTGCCCCTCGTTTAACCATGAGTTGAAAACTCGGGCCAGACGGCGGTGAATGGGAGGAATTTTCTTCCACCACCAGTTGTTAATGCCGTCTGGGCCCGGGGCAGCTAAGTTCTTGGTACCAACAAGTGCTTGTTGGACTTCTTCCGTACTGATTGCAGGGCACACTTCTTCTGGCTCTTCAAGATGTCTGTGGCACAGAGCCTCGAAGTGTGCCATTGCTGGAGTGTCGCTATTGAATGGACGCGTCGTTTCGTAGATTCCCTTCCAGAAGGTTTCGACATCTTCTACAGTCGGCGGATTATCTACAACACGCTGTGGCTCTTGAAAGAGCCGGGAAGGATTCGTTCGGAACAAATTATTTTGTTCCATACTCCTCACCCGCCTCATCAATGTTTTCATTATCACCATGAGCGCTCAGATCCTATCTGAACAGTGCTGCTTGATGGTAAGCATCACTGTCAGATTTAGAGAATGATGCTGACGTCTTAATCCGGCTGCTATGCGCCGGATTCTGGGAGTAAAAACTCTACCATTCGTCTTGTATTCCACCGCACTTTGGATCCGAGAAGTGTGTTGTCTGGCCGAATCTATCTTACTCTCGATTTTTTGAACACGCCGCTTGGCTTTCTCCACCCCGTGATTGGTTAACCTCTTACGGGGGACAAGTTGCTTCGCGGCGTTGTACACGGCACAGTTGATTTGCCAGATGTCTGCATCTTCCGGAATATCCTCATCGATGACCGCGTCCATTCTAGCCAGGTCTTGTGGTTTTAGGTTAGCCCTGGTGTTAAAGCTAACCCTTGTCCTTAAGTCTATATTGGTGAACTCTAATAGATGTTCCCCATCAGCTGATAATTGCCGCGGTGGGACTGCGGCTGGCAGTTCTTCCAGCTGACGGGTGCCCTTACGTAACCTGTCCTGATTATTATTTTATTATTATTATTATTATTACATAGATATGTTCCAAGTAGAAAAACAAAGTTTTCTAACCATAATAGACAGCTTTTCACGATACGCCCAGGCATATCCAAGTTGCATAAATTCCATTGAAACTTTAGATAATTTACTACATTTCATTTCACATTTTGGAATTCTAAGAAAAGTAACGACCGATAAAGGGACCGAATTCAGAAACAAGTTATTGGTTGAATTTAGTCAAAAACACAAAATTAAAATACATTTCGCAACTGCGGGAAATCACAACTGAAACAGTCCCATTGAGACCTTTCATAATACCTTAATTAATCAACTGCGAATTCTACAAATTGATGACAAGCAATCGTCAATCGCTACCTTAATTAAATATATCATTATCGGATACAATAACACTATCCACTCTGTAGCTAAACATACCCCAAACCTCCTGACTATTATGGGCTTAGAAAATAATATCGACCCGTTTGATATAACACAAAAGGAAGCCATTTCCGATTATATAAACAATCACGAAAAACAATTGGCAATTGGTACCTTAGATAAGATGAAGAATTTTATTATAACGCAATAAAAAAAACTTGTATAACAATCAGGAATTTATACAGCATGATTTACAAGACTATGTAACTATAACAAAATAATTCTCAGATAAAACAACTAAGTCTCTAAAATTGATCTCTAATAATTAAAAAATTATTGCGGATCAAATAAACACCCTGAAACTTAAAATAAACTATTTAACCAACTTTATTTATCTACAAGGGTCATTGCAATTAATTATTTCAAATTGTCAAAGTCCTAAAAACACACTTGAAGAGATAGAAAACACAATAGCGCTGGCTAGCGCTGGCACTGTCCACCCCTCATTGGCAAATTTAACAGAAATAAATATTCTAAGAAATAATACGATAAGAAAAATGGCAAATTACCTGACTTTAAGTATTTACAATCTTATTATAAAACATTCACTATAAAGACATTTTTCTCCAACGACAAAATAAATTTTACTATTTACATACCATTATTAACGAATGATAATTTTCAATTATGTCACCTCTATACAGTTCCTTTAAACAATTCTATCACAATCCCGATTGAATCTTACCTACTAATTAACTCACAGCAACACCATTACTTTCAAAAGAATGTGTACTTATCGAAGACTTATGTATTTATAACATAAAAGATCGGAATAGAGAAAAGGATCGTCTACCTGGAATATTCAGAGGAAAAGTGACAACCCCGTGCACAAGCTTTCCTGCAAGGATGACAGAAGACATCGTCGAACCAATAGACGAACAACCCGTTTTAGTGATAGCGCTTAAAATATTGTTGTGCAACGAAAGTGCAAAACTAGTGTAGCCCAGTCACATTAGAGGTTTCACTTCGGAATGGGAGATAATAAGCTATAAACTTGTATAAACCTTTATTTTGGCGTTCTAAAAGTTGTCTCAAAAGTCTCATAAAATCTCGTGTCCGCGTCTTAAGATATTCAAGGTCAAAGGTCACAAAAATCGTTTTTTTGCAAGTATCTCGCTTCCTATGGTTTTAATGCCATTTGCATTTATTATAAAAATTGTAGAGAATAAAATTCTCTACAACTTTTGTCCCAAACATTTTTTTATATACTCAAACGGTTTTGAGATAGAGGGTGGAGAGCTCGCCGCGCTTACCTATTCACAGCATACTGCAAGGTCAACCGTAAGTCCCGGTGAATAATACGCCGTTAAAGTCTATAAATCATTAAAAAAAATATATAATTATGAATAATTTGCATTGTTTATTAATTAATACATTATATTTAATAATATTTTTCTTTTATCGAATATATATTTGTTTAATATTACTTACCTTTCCGTGTAATCAAAAAATTGTTGAGTGGAATACTTTAAGTATATTTTAATTATATTCTAATATATATGTTAATTATATTTTAAGTAGAAAAATAATAGATATCTTTATTTAGAAATACTTTTTCACATATTTATTACAGTTGAAGTTCAAATGTGGGGAGCTTTTTCAAAAACTTTTATAATTAGAAGGACTTGATGAAAATGACCGTTCTCGTATCACAGCCATTATTGCATGACATTGATGTGCATTTCGTTTTTAAATTATCTATTTTTCCTTTTCTATTTTTCATTATGACTTCTTGTAAAAAATGCATTAAAGTTTTTGGTATTTGTTCATTAATATCATCTAACATTTTACTTGGAGGTAGATAAGACTTGGTTTCAACTACAGATGATCTAATATCTTCCCTAATAATAGCTGCTGCAGCTTCGACAATCCGTAACCGTTCTTCTTCGGGATCCCTTTTTTTATTATCGTACCAATCTTTTGATAGTATATTAGCTTGTGTTTCACGAAAAGATATGATAGTAAATGATCCTACTTTTCTCGTAATTATTATGTCGGTCAAATATTTTTGTTGAAGTTTTGTAATGATAGTCTTATCATCTGGTACATACTCCGTCAGGACATCTTTGAGCTCTTTCAATGTAAATTGTGATCCGTCATGATTTTCTATATAACTAAAAATCTCTATCATTGCTTGTGTGACTTGATTATCTTGGCGAGGCTTCTTATCAGTAGTAGATGGTACTCGACTTAATGATTTGTAGACTTTATACGGCGTATTATTTACCGGGACTTACGGTTGATCTTGCATTATGCTGTGAATAGGTAAGCGCGGCGCGCTCTCCGCCCTCTATCACAAAAACGGTTGAGTATATAAAAAAATTTTTTGAACAAAAATTGTAGAGAATTTTATTCTCTACAGTTTTTATAATAAATGCAAATGGCATTAAAACTATAGGAAGCGAGATATTTGCAAAAAACCGATTTTTGTGACTTTTGACCTTGAATATCTTAAGACGCGGACATGAGATTTTATGAGACTTTTGAGACAACTTTTAGAACGCCAAAATAAAAGTTTATACAAGTTTACAGCTTATTATCTCTCATTCCGAGGTTGACCCTCTTTTTTGGCTGAAGTGACTGGATTAGTGGCTACCTAGACATTAATAATCCTGGCATTATAACTGTACCGACTCTGTACTATAATTGTTAAGCATCAAGAATTTGTAAACATAGAAGATAAGGTCAAAAAAATATTGTTTACCTTATATAAATATTACAAAAATAAACCACGACGAAACATTATTAATAAAAAATACCTAAATAGGTTCGATCACAAATGTACACAAAAAAATTAAAAGAATACAATGTCCATTTTTTTACAAAATTAACAGTTAAACACACCACCTATAATATATTAACTCTTGTATTTATAAGTATTTTATATATTAATATTGATAGTTTTTTTTTATGGAGATTTCGGTCAGGTATAACTAATTTAATTTTTTTTCTAACGTTGCGGTTTATTACACCATCATCAGAGAACTACAATTAATATAATATTTTAAAAACATAGTTATGGTTATTTTACATTAAAATTTACTTACACTATTAATTATTAGGAATTTGTTTTAAAATTTTGTTACATGTTGTTTGGTTGTCTGTTTTAAAGCAACTGATATATTTTAACATAGTTTGTGGGCTCTTAAAGTTTTGTTTATGTTACAGAGATAACGTTGGAATGTATATGGTTTATTGTGGGTGTTTTGCTTAAATAGTGAATATATAATAAGATATTTTATTTCAAGAATTATTATTTTGTATCGGTCAGATGTAAAAATTGATTTCATGTTGTAATGTACCCCAATCATTTAATTAAGTTAAAATAGGTTTCGCTTACATTTTCTATATCAGTGCGATTATTTATGGCGTTGGTATGTCTTTTTTATTTGCAGCATTTCATGTATGTTTTTTCGGTTATAATTTGGTTCTTTTTCTAATATTTGTATGTTGTTAAAATTAAATCGGTGGTTTTGTTCTATGGCGTGTTTGGCTAGTGCTGTCGTGTTTTGGTTTTGAGTTTTTATGCTATATTTGTGCGTGTATACTCTTTTATGTAGATATTGTTTAGATTGGCCTATATAGGTACCATTACAGTCGTTGCAGTCTATCTTGTATATAGTGTTAGTTTCGTCTTCGGTTGGTAGTCTAGATTTAAGTTTTGTGAAAAATTTTTTCGTGGTATTGCATGGTTTATGAGCTATTTTTATATTGTGTTGTTTAAATACGCTTGCTATTTTTTCGGATACTATTGGTATGTATGGCATGGATACATATTTATTATTACTATTATTTGGTGTGTGGGTTGTTTTATTATAGGTTTTGTGTATTCTTTTTTTTATTATTCGTTCATAAAAGTGTTTATAGTAGGAGTTTGCTTCTAGAACATTTTTGATTTTTTTTCAAATTATTTGGTCTGTATTTTGGATGTGAAAGTTGGATGGCACGATCTGTTAGGCTATTGATGACGCTTTCTTTGTAGTTGTTTGATGTGCGGGATTTAAAGTTTAAGTATCTTTGCGACCATACTTCTTTTGTGTACCAGTTGATTTCGATAATACCATCCTTATTATATTTAACTGTTAATTCTAAGAAGTTTATGCTATTGTTTTGTTCTATTTCCTTAGTGAATTGTAACCTTGAGTGATAATTATTGAAAATATTAACCGTATATTCTATTTTATCTTTTGGTAAGCAAATAATGCAGTCATCTACATATCTTTTGTAGAATTTTGGTTTATAGTTTAGTGATTTTAATACTTTATTTTCTAATTCTTCCATTACTAAATTTGCTATAGTGGCCGATATAGGTGACTCCATGGCGGTTCCGAAAATTTGTAAGAAGAATTGATTGTTGTACGTGAAATATGTAGAGTTGATATTAACGGTCAAGAAAAGAAAAAATATACATATAGGTATTTTATATATATATATGCATCATTATATATTGTATTAAGAAAATTGACTTCAAGAAATTGCTTAATTGAGTAAGGATTACCACGGAGAATGTTTTCTTGGAAGAAAAAACAGTTTAACCTATTTTTTCATCTTAAGGAGGGAGGAGTAATATACGTACCCATAGACCAACCTCCTGTAATCTGTTTATTACACTTTCTTAATGTTTAGATTAACGACAAGTATTTATATTTCTTATAATTCATTTAAGACATTTGATGTTACTGTTTGTTTATCTTGCAATATGCCTTCTCGTTATTTGTTTATTGTAACTTGTTGATGTTTAGAATAACCATGAGCTATTTATATTTCTTATAATTCACTTAGAACATTTCATTTTGTATTGTTTATCTTGTCACACAGACTAATGACAGGGTTAATGTATGTAACTAAACAAACCCTGCCTTTTCATATAAATAGTATTTAGAATTATTGAAGACATTCATTGATTTTAGTGCAGCCGAAGGCTATACTCATTGTAATTCTTAATAACAAATAAATTTATTATATTTTAAAAAAACTGGTTTTAAACTCCTAAAAGATAATTTGTGAACATATAAACACTTACCTGCAGTATTCTAAAACTAAAAACAAAGCATTTTCACAGTTATAATGATTTTGGAGTTTTACCATGTAAGGCACATTTTCGGGTAATATTAAATGTTCATTTAAAAATTGCATTGTTTTATGAATGACCTGAAAGAAAAGACATTATTTTATGATATTGGGTAAAAAAATCATACAGACCTTTATATAGAACAATTGTTGTAGTTCTGAATGAAGAACTAACATCCCCGAGAATATAATTTTAACCACTTTAAATTTATACAAATCATATACCGGTCTTTTTATGACAGATTGCTCAGGGACATCATTCTGTAAATAAAACAATTTTCAAGGTATGATTCAAATCCACAATTTATGTAATATTTCTTATTAAAACTATTAGCTTAGTGCATTTTATGAATGATCAATCGTATTAATAAAATTAATGTATAATTATTATTAATAGTAAAACGTTATTTGTAAAAAAAAACTATATGAATAACAGAGCTGGGAGTATCTTGAGAAAAAAGATATTAAGAAAAGAATTAGATACTTGTAGTAACTAAGATACTGTATCTTCGTTACTTCTTTTCACAGACAAAAGTAACTGTATCTTAGTTACTTTATGTATCTAGTATCATTTGCATTAAAAAAATATCTTAGTTATTTTAAAAGTATCTAGTGAATCACCCCAACCCCCCTTGTTTGTGTTTTTATTGTGTATTTTAATTTACTTGTATTATTTATCCTTATTTTTGGGAAAGACAAACAATACTTTTGGCCATTTACGTGATCGTCTAGTTTTCTATAAGTTAGGACCCAAATTACGTTGTGTGTGTAGTAACCTCAAATTATTATTTCCCCAATTTATGTTCTACCCCGTTTATGGTTTACCCAGGTTCTTTTATATAAAGTTTGATAATACTGGCTATTTGTTACTTTGTGGATTAAATTTAACACTTGATACTTATACCTTTAGAAAACTCTCATAGTTTCCTAGTACTTATTCCATCTTTTATGCACTATTGTTTGTGAGACCAAGCCACTATTGCTTGGTTGAGAAAACTGTTTTTATTATTGATTTTATGGTTTTGCTGTTTATTTTATAGCACTGAGTTTGTTAAGTCGAGTGAGACTAATCTCACCCTGTATATGTTAGGTAATGTTTTGAAAATATGTAAGAAGAAAACAAATAGAGGTTTGATACATTTATTGTTGCGAGAATTCTCGGATAAGTCGCATTATCTAATGACAATCGTCATGGCAATCGCCTGATAATAGAATACAAGGTTAGTGGAAAAATAACCACTGTTTTTAGTCAAATATAATAATTGATGTGGCAATCGCCTGATAACTTGTTTAGGTCCTGAAGGGACACAAAGCAATGCTGTGATGTAATTACATCAATACCTGTGCCGGACCTGCCAATATAAAACATGTGCAAAGCAAACAATGTTAAGTGACAGAAATGTCCGTCTAAATTTGACTGTCGGAGTCTGAAGTCAGCGTAAATTCATATCGGCTGTACGGGAAATTTCCCTGCATGACTCGCGAACATGGCAGCCTCGAGGTTTCTTAGAATCACACATGTAACCCAACTGTTTCGAAGTTTTGTTTTTCTTGAACATCCCCCAATCGGGCGGAGTGCTCACTACCAATCGGTAGTCTGTTTCGAAGTTTGCTTTTTTTATTAGAACATCCCCCAATCGGGTAGAGTGCTCACTACCAATCGGTAGTCTGTTTCGAAGTTTTATTTAATTAAACAGTCAGGAGACAGGCAACTCCAACAAGTCTCGAGTAATACCTCAATTAGTTGATTATACGTAATAACAAGTACAGCGCAGTTATGAACTGACGGCCGAAACCCTTGTAAATTAAAGTAGCCGGCCCCCACGGCGTGACCTGCGTTGGTCTTAGTGTGCGTTGACACAAAATGACCACAACAAACAACGCCGAAGGGTGGTCGGGGACGGACTCAAAGTATAGTGCTGACCTATTTTAAAGTACAGGTTATTGACCGAATAACCGATTGCACATATTTTATTTAGCAAACCCGCCCCAGTGAATTGACATCCCACAATCACAGCGAGTGAAGTTAACATGTATAAAATAATTAAACTGAAAGTGACCCTAATTAACTTTCCTATCTACTAAAATGTTTACTTGGTACCACAATACGTACGTTTATTTACCTTAGCCAGAGAACCAAAACATAAAGTCGTATTTAAACTTATAGAACTCTAATTTTCAGAGATTCAACTAAATATATTATTTTACGATATTTAAACTTTTTAAATATTACTTTAATCATTTAGAATTTGGAATAACTAATATACTAAAACCCTTTTATTTTATAATATTTAAACATATAAAAATTTACTTTAATCATTTAGAATGTGGAATAAGCTAATATACTGAAACCCTTTTAGATAGCCTAACCTTTACCTAGTGACTCATTCGCGTCCTCTCCCCCGATTTCTTCAATTCGTCGCCCCGGGTCGTGCATACCGGAATAGTTGCACTTCATCGACTTTGCAAAATAAATGCACCGCGTCTTCCCTCGTTGTAAACTGTAAGGAATAAATTCCCCAGCTAACTCAAAGAAATTAATCTTGAGCTGATGAACCGTAAAGGCTAACTCGGAATAAATTCCAAGCTGGATGATTGACTAGCAATCACCTCGTTGTAAACTGTAAGGAATAAATTCCCCAGCTAACTCAAAAAAATTAATCTTGAGCTGATGAACCGTAAAGGCTAACTCGGAATTAATTCCAAGCTGGATGATCGACTAAGTAGCAATTACCTCGAGTCCAGCCGGGCCCCGCGTTTTATACAAATTTTATCCCCTGACGTCACGACCTTTAAAGTCGATTTTCCCTTGAAATGTTGATGCGTTTCTAACAGATTCCCACACACAGAGACTGCAGTCACGTATGCGTAGTGCATTGGAATTTCTATGTTTACATTAACATATTGATAATTGACTAAAATTGGGCGTTCAAACGTGCACTTTTGCTTCTAAAATGAAACTTTATTTAACCCTGAGATTTCTAATATAATACGATTTATATTCTGGTTCTTTGTAATGAAATAATAATTAATGTTTAATGATATTAATTTAGAAATAATAAAGTAATTAATTTAAATGATATTAATTTAGAAATAATAAAGTAATTAATTTTGGGTAGTAAATAGTTAAAATTTGAAATAAATGAAATGACCTAGGTACGGTATATTTCACTAGATACTATAAAAGTAACTAAGGTAATTAAAAATAACTAAATTACTTTAAGCGTATCTTAGTTATTCATTATAAATAAAAATACTTTCTATGCAAGTTGCTTCAAGTTTGGAAAGGAGGAGTTGAGGTTTATGTGGATTGTGGAGGACGCATTCCAGTAGGCCCTGTTAACTCTACAGATATAAGTGAAGTGCCTTTTGTGAAATGTAGGATGTAAGTTGTAAGTATGTACAGTTTGTTTCAAACTTATTTGCAACATAAACAACGTCGGCCTCCTTGATCCCTTTACCAACGCCAAACAATAAACTTTACATTATAAAATAGGTATTATAATTATTCGCCTATATTAATTCCTACTTATGACAATCAAAATTTGTTCTCTGTATATGTTTGTGTTACCTATTATACTATTTTATAAACCAACAAATAAATGAAATTTATAAAAAGTACTATTTAATAGGTAGGTTAGAGTAATTTTGAAAGGCTTTTATGCTTATTCATTATTTATTATACACTCACAAGAAAAGTTTAGGGATATTTTTACAAAATCATACAAGACATAAAAACCTTTTTTGTGTTTTTTTTTCTAAATCAATTAAAAAAAACGTATATTTATAAAAATGTCCCTAGACTTTTCTTGTGAGGAAATAAAAAGAAATTGTTGTTTATTTTCTTTCTAAATCAATTCAAAACAGAAATACGTATATTTATACAAATATTCCTATTTTTTTGTCAGTGCATAATATGTACCCGGATTGAGTTTACAAGAGGAAAAACTTATTTTTATTTTTGAATTTACAATGGAAAATTAATCATCATGTATGTGATACGTTCCACATAAAATCGCACAAAAATATACCATTACCGTGCTTTTCTGAAATTAAAATATGTGATTCTCTACGTGAAAATAACTCTAACTGTATTCAAACGTTTGGCCGTTTAAGGCTAAATTTCTGATTTAGTGCAGTTCGGAATTTTGTGGAATTGCATTGCAAACGTTTATTTAAAATCATATCCCGGAAGTTCATCGTAAGGGGATGATTATTTTTACTTGCTTCATAAAGTATATTGTAATAATGAAACTCCAGATTTCAACGGAATTACACGTTTTAAGGTGCCCTAATATAAAAAAAGTTTTCGCGATGATGTTGTCTGTCTGTCTGTCGGTTATTCTGTTCACTGGATTTTGTCCGCGCTCTAGGCCAAAACTATTTGAGTTATCAATTCAAATCTGAAATTTTATATAATATGGTCTTTTGATATTGACCAGTGCCTAGTTAATTTTCATTAAAATCGGTCAACAGGAACTGACAGTTTATACTTGTCATTTATAGGTTTTCACTTCCTTTGCTTGCATAAGGAAGTATTTTTGATGGAGAAAAATAAAATTTAGCATGAATTGACATTATTATCAAAGAAATCGGATATATTTTTGCTAAAAAATATACAGGGTGGATAGGAACAATAAAGAAAATTTCATGATTAATAATGTATCAATAAGATTATTTTTAAATAAAAAAACCTTGAGTTGGCCAAAAGTATCTTAGGCAACATCAGTATCTTAGTTACTTATAAAACATCTAAAGTTACTCAAAAGTAACTAAGATAATTTTAAGTATCTATCTTAGTTGCTTTAGAAAGTAACTAAGATACTTTAGAAAACTAACTAAGATACTTTAAAAAAGTAATTAAGATACTTTTCAAAGTATCTAGTCTCTTAAGATTCTTTTTGTGAAAAGTATCTAAATAAAAAAACATAAAACACCACGTAAATTAGACAAATCCCAAACCAAAGCCGGAGCTGCACGAACGGGGTTACACAGTTGGAAAAACGCGGACACTCACAACGAATCCCTTCAACTTTGTCAGAGTCGAAACCGGAATTTGAACCCGGGAATCCATAGACAGTAAACCAGCTACGTTTGCCACTTAACGCTCTGGCCCACTGCATTACCGAGCTCGAATACTTAAGTAACTTAGATAATTTTCCTAAAAGTATCTTTGGAAATTATCTAAGTTACTTTTGAAAGTATGTATCCCAGTTCTGATGAATAACAATTTTTAACATTAAAATGATAGATTAGCAGAGATCACGTGCAACTGGTTCACATGCTATTATCGTATGTTTCACAAACAGTTTTTGGTCTAGCAACATCAGTTGTCCCTGTAATTCAGTTATAGCTTATTTGACTGCTAATGAAATTAGAATTTTTGGCATATACTGGTTATGCAATTTAAAAATGTCTACAGATTTAATCTAGGTCTATAAGTGTAACTTAGTTACAAAATTTGATTCAATAAATGACAGTTTTTGAAGGGTGGTTTTTAATCTAATCTGATATTAATAGATTAATATATAATGGTATATTTATTAAAAAAAAACAAGGTAAACTCAGACTAAATATTTCAATATATTTAAACGTCAGGAGCAACATTGTTTCATCCAGCTTCATATAGATCAATATTTCTGACATTGAGATGGCATGAATCTGAAAACTATAATATTTACTTATATTCCCGAGAGTGACAATGATCGGTTTCTTTATACATTCAGTTAATAAAAATGGGCACACACAAATTTGCACAGTGAAAAATGAATACAAAACTTCATAAAATATCTGATGTGGCCAGCACATAACTTTCTTATACCAGTATATATCATTCTGACGTAAAAAAATCATTCTATTTAATTCTTCACTTACCTCAATTAAATTTTAATAGCGTACCTTGAAATGTTTCATTAAAATGTTTAAATAATTATCAGCGTCATTCGATACTGTCAATAATAATTCATGTCATATATTTTAATAATTTCTTCTTATTAACATTGACATTTTTGTAACTAAATTAGACATTTCAAATGTCAAACTGTTAAATTTATCCTAACCCAATTTTATATAATAAATATATAAAAAATTTAACTAATTGGAAAATATATTTTATTGGCTTGATATAGTAGATATGATTTATAATATTTCATCAAGAACATATTTTTTTTGTAAAGGCAAATACCTCTTTTCAGCTGACCAATTTTGCTTATCGAATTTATCATTGTCTTTGGCCTCTAGAATATGTGTACCAAATTTGAATGCTTTACCTCAAAAACTGCGGTTGCTATCGCGGTATTACAGACCTGCAGACAGATTTTTTCCATAAAGTTATGTTTTTCATTACAATTCGTTGAGATTCGTCCAGAAATGCAATAAAAATTTTTTAATTTTTTTTTCCAGAAATTGTACCTTCTTTTTTCATTCATTGTGTCTCTTCTGGTGGTACCACATTTACCAAATTTAATGTGTCACCTAAAATGTTGTTGACAATCTTAACTGCCAAATTTGGGAAGTCTCTCATTAGTATTTTTTGACTTATCGCGGGGCACGTCCGCACGCGCAAACACCAGAAATAAAATGTATAACTGCCTCTACTTGATTTGTAAAAAATAAACCGCATTTTAATTGAATTACTTATTTGAAAATCCCAATATGTTCAAATATTCAATTTTGACATTTTGGTAAAAATTATATTTTAAAACCATTTCCCATTCTTTGCTTTAGAAACAACAAATATCAGCCTCCTGTTTACGGCAGTGGGCATGTGCTTAGCTCGTTTATTTGAGAAAACGTGTGGCACATATCAGGTTTCTCAAATGAATTGCTTTGTAAACAATCAGTCTATTCAATTATTTACGCTATGGCGACTGCTGTTGACGAAGGTTTAGAGTTAGCAGTTCTAAAACGTAAGAAAGGTCTTGGGTTACTACTTGTAAGTGTGAAACGATTAAGACTTGAGTGGAGAGTCAGCAATATGCGAATTATAAAGGCAAAGAGATACCAAAGAAAAAAATTGGAAATCTTTGCAAGTAAGTTTTTCTAACTCATGTTGTCATGGTACCTATACCTCTTTCTTTTCATTTAGATGCAAAAAACAAGTGTTTCTATCAGGTGAGGAAAGAAACGAAATATTTTAAAAATTTTATTAATTTAAAACCAACAATGAACAAGATGTTTACCTCCAAGTTGTAATATATTTTGTTCCCATCCAGCGTAAACGTTCCAGAACAAGAGGCGATCATTGTAAACAGCCACAAAGTACCATCTACAGATATTCAGTTGTAACTAGTATAAAATTGAAAGTTGGTAAGCAGGCATTTCTAATCTACATGCCATAACCAGTGATAGGGTGTATCGCTTATGCCCTCTTTTATCAGCTGGAAAATCCTCTCAAGATTTGAGAGGTAGGCAAGCTCCTGGAAACTCAACTTACTTAACATATAACAAATCATATTCATATTCACATTCCCATTGTAACTTAAATTTTAAAGTCCCTAAATTCATACCAGTATATCTACATAACCTAACAAATTATGATTCCCACTTGTTCGTGAAAAAGCTGGCTTTAAACCATGAAAACGTGCAAGTTATAGCACAAAATAAAAAAAATACATTACATTTTCCAAACAAATTATCGTAGATAAATCTAATGATGTACCTCAGAAAAACATATTCATGACACTATGGTTTGTAGACACCTTTCGTTTTTTTACCTGCCTCTCTAGACAAACTAAGTCAAACGTTAGAACTACATCAATGCCTCGAAGTTAAAAAAATTGCTGAAAAGCAAATGAACTTATTACGACGTAAAGGTGTCTTTCCATATTCATACGTGTAATCATTTGAAATACTGAAAGATACAGAATTACCACCACTTGAACAATTCTATAACATTTTGTGTGGCGAATCAATTTCTCAGGAAGATTATAATCGAACTCGTGGTGCTTGGCAAACTTTTAATTGTCAAACTCTTGGAGAATATTCAGACATTTACTTATTATCAGATGTATTATTAATTGCGGTTATTTTTAAAAATTTTCGCCATATATGTCTGAAGACGTATAAATTAGATCCCGCACAATATTTAACGGCACCTTCATTGAGTTGGAATATCATGTTACGATTAACTGGTATCCAACTTGAACTTCTAACTAATTCCGATATGCTTCACTTTTTTAGAAGAAGTATACGCGGACGTATTTCTCAGTGCAGTAAAAGAAGATAATTTAATGCCGGAAACAATAAAATATATTGTTGACTTTATAACAAAACCACTTTCAGATGTCATAAATAAATCTATTAAAACCGGTGTTTTCCTAACATTCAAAGAGGCATCAATAAAACCAGTATGTAAAAGTCTTGATACAGTAGAATTAGATAACTATTAACCAATTTCCTTAATAAATAATATAGCTAAAGTATTTGAAAAGATCCTCAAAAACGTATCACGACCTTTCTCGATAAATACAATATTATATCAAATAAACAGTTTGGTTTCAGGGAGGCTAAATCAACTAATGATGATATGGTGAGTGTTCTAAAACTTTGGATGAAAGTGAACCCGCCATTTGCATCTTTATCGATTTAGCTAAAGCCTTTGATACAGTATCTCATACAAAGTTACTAGAAACTTTAGAAAATAATATAATAATAAATAAAACGGGGTGCAAGACCGGCAGCCTCCGCGCGGTGTACCCTGGACAGGCAGATGTCGCGAGGTACCACCTGGTACCCCTTCTACTTCTGGTTACAACTAACAGATGACAGGCGTCTCACAATCGACCTCAGTCGGATGGAGGTCAACGACAGATGGGAAGGGCCTTACCGGACAGTCCAAACGATGACGACAATGCAATGGTACATGGACGCTTTAAGTGGACGAGGGAACTAAAGGACCACTTGTTGAGCTGCCTCGAGAGTAGCGAACCTGAGCGAAGGGGATATATGGCGCGATTGCATGCACTTTAGTGCGAAATGCATCCAGAGCATCGCGTCTACTCTCAACAACACCTGAGGGACCAAGTATCCTTCTTGCGCAGGACAGATTACGTAAGGGCACCCCATCAGCTGGAAGAATTGCCAGCCGCAGTCCCATCGCGGCAATTACCAGCTGATGGGGAACATACTTTAGAGTTCACCAATGTAGACTTAAGGACGAGGGTTAGCCCTAACACCAGGTCTAACTTAAAGCCACAAGACCTGGCTAGAATGGACGCTGTCATCGATGAGGAACTTCCAGAAGATGCAGACATCTGGCAAATCAACTGTGCCGTGTACAACGCCTCGAAGCAACTCGTCCCCCGTGAGAGGTCAACGGGGCGGAGAACACCAAAGGCGTGTACAAAAAAATCGAGGGCAAGATACAGTCGGCCAGACAACAAGCTTCTCGGATCCAGAGTGTGGTGCAATACTAGACGAGTGGTAGAGTTTTTACTCCCAGAATCCGGCGCATAGCAGCCGGGTTAAGAGGTAACACCATACTCTAAATCTGACAGTGATGCTTACCATCAAGCAACACTGTTTAGATAGAATCCGACCGCTCATAGCTATAAAGAAAACGTTGAAGAGGTGGGTGAGGAGTATGGAGCAAAACAATTTGTTCCGTACGAATCCTTTCCGCCTCTTTCAAGAACCACTGCGTGTTATAGATAATTCAATATCCATCAGTACGCTTATCAGACAGGAAAATCAACAGAACTAGCACTCAATAACCTAGTCGAGAAGATCACCCAATCCCTTTAAATGAAGGAAATTGCGGTGGGAGCCTTTCTCGACATTGAGGGAGCATTTAATAATGCACTGCCCGAATTCTTATATGCAGCAGTGGCTGCCAGAGGAATTGAGCCTACTATAGGCGACAGGATTCGTGCTATGCTATCAAACAGAACCATAACAACGTCTCTACAGGGAGAAACAGTTAGGTTTAGAGCCACGAGAGTGGTGCCCGCAGGGTGGGGTTCTCTTCCTCCTTTTGTGGTCACTTCTTGTGGACAACCTACTGGCTATTCTCACACTGTGGTAGGTTGAGGTTCTAGCATATTCAGATGATCTAGTCATACTAGTCAGAGGAAATTCTGAAGGAGTAATATCAAATACCCTTCAAGAGACACTGGATGCAGTGAGTAACTGGTGTGACAGGGAAAAGATGTCTGTAAACCCTCAAAAAACAGTAATAATACCATTCACCCGGAAAAGGGAGCTGGAGGACTTAAGACCTCCCACTTTAATGGGTGAAACTATCCATTTGCGGAGAAGGTGAAATATCTAGGAATCACTCTGAATAAATCACTTAACTGGAACTCCCATCTGGAAAAGATAATCCACAAAGCAAAGCTGTCCCTATGAACATGCCGTCGTATTTGTGGCAAATCCTGGGGCATGGGTCCCCAACAAATTTACTGGATCTATATCACGGTCATCAGACCAATGATAACATACGGATCCATTGTTTGGTGGCCGAAAGGATTACAACGGACGGCCAAATCCAAACTCTCTGGACTGCAGAGATTAGCATGCATGACCGTAATGGGAGCAATTAGCACCACACCGTCAGCTGCAATGGAAATCCTCCTGGATTTACCCCTCTTCATATATATATATATATATATATATATATATATATATATATATATATATATATATATATATATATATATATATATATATATATATATATATATATATATATATATATATATATATATATATATATATATATATATATATATATATATATATATATATATATATATATATATATATATATATATATATATATATATATATATATATATATATATATATATATATATATATATATATATATACACATATATATATATATATATATATATATATATATATATACATATATATATTTTATATGTGATTTTACACTTTTAACTTTTTAAAAACAATTTATTTAAAATATCGAAGAACTTGTGGTTTTTACAATTTTATTAAATTTAAGTATAAAAGTTACAAACTTAAAACTACGAAGCGTCGTGTATGACGTACTAAATACTAATGCTCTTTATTTCATGATTCAGTTCTATTTATATGAACCTCCTGTGCGTACGTGACAAATATAGTTACTTAAAATTATGTAATGCTATATAAGGGCAAAGGCCGGGAGGGCTTAAAGTTATCTGTCGGCAGATCCCCTATAAAGTAGTTCTTTACAATAAAAATAGAATGCTTTTAACATATAAGTGTGTTGCGCAATTAGCTTAAGTGTGTTACGCAACTAGCTAGGGGTTAAAGGTTTACATAATTATGTGCCAACGGACTTATCTAGTCTATTTCTATTTTAGTATATTGAGGGGGTATATATTTATATAACAGCTCCACCCTATGAAAAAAGTTGGGGCTATACAATGCTACAACTTTTAAACATAATAACAATAATATCGTAATAATTTAACTAGTATAACTCTTCGAGTTTATATTTAATTCTAGACCTTCTTCATCTGTGTCCTCTCGTGGGTTGATGCTGGGTCTTCTTTTGGGTAATAGTTGCCTTAGTGCTCTAGCCATTCTATTTTTTGGCGGATGCGGCGGTGGTAGATCACCTGAATTGATTATGCCGATTCTAAGGTTCCCTCTTCTTCGCTTACACTTGCAGACAATGTACATAGTAATACAAATTAAAATAACAGTAATTGTGACATAAGTAAACCAGGATATATGTTTTGTTACAAAAGGTTCATTAATTAATTTATCTAATTCTTCTGAATATTGATCAAGCTTATGTTTAGCAATATTTAAATCGTCTACATTAAGACTACTTAGCTTAAGTGGTTTTAGCTTAGGTAAATCATGTTTATCTGGTAGGTGCTTACAGCACGCATAAGGTATTGTTATAGGTTGACGAGTGTAAGTAACATTTGTTCCAAAATATACAATGGGTTCTGCGCGAACTCTGGTGCTTCCTATGAAAGCGCTACAATCTGGTTGCAACTTTAATATTGAATTTACACTTGCTATTATTGATTTTATTTCTTTGTTTAAACATTTGATTGTTATAGGTAATGAATCTGAGATAGATATTAACCATTCATTTTTCTCTAATTTTTGTACATTATAATCTTTTGCAAATATAATTTTTGTTTCACATGTACGGGGTAGTATGTTTGGATTTCTTAAAATTTGAGCTTCGCATATTGCGTCGCTATCTATAGGGTATGGTAATGTCCTAGTACATATTTTGGTGTTTGGTATTAATGATTTACAATTATTAATATCTTGTATCGATACAAATGACAATGAATCATCTTCTTTCGCTATATATTTTTGGTTTGTAGCGAGAACATGATGCAAACCTGTTCTGTTATCTAATATAGGTATAGGATATAAACGATATAACGTATACATTTCTGGTTCTACCAAAGGAATTTTTAGAATAAACACAATTTTTGATTGCATTTGAAATGCTTGTAACTCCATTATGTCGAGGTATCGTGCTACTTGTGAGGGTATTACTGATAGTGGTAGATTATTTTTATTCAAAGATTGTGATATTTTCTGTAGAGAAGAGACTAAATCTTGTGGAGTTATTATCGAACTATGTAATATTTTTAGTCGCGCAAATGTGATTGAATTTAAAATATCATCTAGACTATCTTTTATAAACGTGTAACTTTCTAGTAGGGATTCACACAATTCAATAAGTTTCACTTTTATCTCGAGGTTCCACATTTCATTTGAGATTTCGTGGATAGATTTTTCTATTTGAATGATATCTTTGTTAAAAGTATCTTCATCAATTTTTAATTTTTGTATCGTGGTGTTAAAACTTTTAATTACCGACGTGGTTACAGATATTTGATTTTTCATGAGATTTTCTAAATGACGTTCATCGAAATTAATTTTATTTATACAGTTGACATAATATTCTCCATCAGAAGCATCTAGATTACCTGTGATACTTTTCCAAATTGAACCTGCACCATTTATCAGACCGCGTTTATATCTGTTCGTTCCTGCGTAAATTTCTGAGATTTTTTTCATGGATTACTTGTGATATTTGTGATAAAAGATCTAACGTGCGTTCCCACTGAGTCTCTAAGTTTATTTGCAAATTTGACCATGCGGGGGTGATTATCGGTAAGCGTCAATACAATGTCCTTCAAGAGTTCATCGTTGTAATCGAGAGCTTTAATAATTGGTTCTAGATCTTTGTATACTAGTAGGGTCCATTGTTCGTTAGAGATTTTAACATAACCTTCTTCGTGGTAATATATTCCTATTGTATTGTTAATGGGCGTGACTGCAAATTGAGAATTCGCTGTCGTGAATATCAAGAAGAACCTGAAAATAAATTTTCAGAGTGTAGTTTCATTCTGTCAAAATTTACTTTGGATGTGTGTTTAGTTTGAGGGTTGTATATCATCGCGGAATTTTTGAATATTTCTTTGATCTCGAAAGGTCCGTTAAATTTATTAGCTAATTTGTTTTTTATCTGTGACTCTTTTACATATACCGTGTCGCCTACTTTATATTGTTGCTTGTTTTCTGACACATGCTTGTCAAAACGAGTCTTTGCTTTTTGTTTCTGAAGGTCTGTCTTAGAACGTGCGATTTGATAATAATGTGACATGCGGTTATTCAAATCTCGTATGTACTTAGATATTATTTCTTTTTCGTTATATAACGTCTCTGGTGGGCGACTTGAGCTGTGCCCAAAGAGTAGTTCGTATGGCGTAAAGCCATGAGTTTTATTTGCTGAATTATTATAACATATTACAGCGTAAGGAATGATTGTTAGTGGGTGATCGTTGGGGTTCTCTGTTTTGTTAGCCCTGATCATTTCTAATAATGTCGCGTGGAATCTTTCTGTCGATCCATTTGACTGTGGGTGACCGACGCTTGAAAACGTGAGTTTGATGTCGTATAGGGTACATAAATCTTTAATTAATGTATTATTAAATTCTTTTCCGTGGTCACAATGTATTCGTAGTGGCGTTCCATAATGTTGGAAATATACGAGGAGTGTATTAACTATGGATTTAGAAGTTTTATCTTGGATCGGATAGGCTTGCGTAAATTTAGTTAATTCGTCGCGGATCACTAATACATAATTTCGCGTTGGTATTTCTAAAATATCTAAATTTATTCTTTCGAAAGGAGTTTTAGGAGTTTCAGTGATTACTAAAGGACTGTCTAAATTTTTCCTAAGTACTTTTGTTTTCTGACATATTTCACAGTTTTTTATAAATTTTTCTACGTCTTTAGTTACACCTTTCCAGTTGTATTTGTCTTTAATTCTGCGGATAGTCTCGTTAATTCCTCTATGCAAATTTGCTTTACCCGTGTGGTATCCGTCGATTATTATTGGTATTTCATCGTCATCCGGTGTTTTTACTATATTTTGACATATGGTGAGCTTAATGTCTTTTTCTGTTAGTATGAATGACAAAATTTCAAGACTTGGTAAATTTAAATTGTTCTCGATGAAATAGGTATCAGAATCATTAAAGATATTTTGATCTCTATAAATTGTTACAAAAAGTGTTTCGATTACATCGTCCGGGTTGTAAGGTAAAGGGATGATGTAATATTTTCTATTTTTCACTGTCTTACTAGTGACTACGTTGATTTTATTAGCGTGGAAATCGGGGTTTTCCTCGAATATATCTTCGATAATTTTATAGTGTACATCATATAGTTTGTTTTTTTGAAAGAATGTCACGATATGTTTATGATTCTTGTTTAAGAGTTGGTCATTTGTAAATTGAAATTTTGAATAGTCTATTAATGATTGGGTTTTATATAGGTTAGTAAAAGTTTCGAGTTCCTTTATAATTATTTCTGATGTTTCTGCATCAGTTTGTTCGTCATTATTGTCTTCACTTGTTGAAGCTAATGTTTTCGTGTGAAATAGAGAACATTCTTGAAAATGATTTATTTTTATTCTAGAGAGAGCATCGGCGTTCTGATTTATCTTACCAGGTTTATATTGAATTTCGTAACTATACTCTTCGAGTTTTAATCGCCACCGTGCTAGTCGACTACCGGGGTCTTTAATAGAAAGTAGCCAAGTTAGTGGTCGATGGTCAGTTATTAGTTTAAATTTTCTGCCATATAAGTATGGTCTGAAGTGTTTCACGGCCCAAACGATCGCAAGGAGCTCGCGTTCGATGGTGGAGTATTTCGTTTCAGCACTGCATAAGGTCCTAGAAGCAAAGGCGATGGGAAGATCTCGGTTTAGGGGTCCTTGCGAGAGGACGGCTCCGATGGCGAATGCGCTAGCATCCGTAGTTAGGACGAATGGTTCGTCAAAGTTTGGATATATTAAGATAGGTGGGGAAATTAAAGCGTTTTTTAAGGTCTTGGAAAGCCTTTTGACAATCAGAATTGAAATTAAAGGGGATGTCTTTCTGCAAAAGTCTTGTTAAAGGTTTAGAAGTCTTGGCAAAATTTGGTATAAAGCGCCTATAATAACCTGTAAGTCCTAAAAATGACTTTATGTCTTTAGGGTTTTTTGGTTGTGGGAAATTCTTCACACATTCGATTTTTGCTGGATTAGGTTTAACACCTTCGGGAGTGATTAAGTGTCCTAAGTATGCCACTTCTTTTCTTAAGAATTCGCACTTGTCTGGCTGTATTTTTTAAATTCGCGTTTTGAAGTCGTCGAAAAACTTCTGTTAAACGAGAAATGTGTTCGTGGATGGTCGGGGAGTATACAATGATGTCGTCCATGTAAACGAGACATCTTTCGTTTTGAATGCCTAAGAGAATGTTGTCCATAACTCTTTGAAATGTTGAGGGTGCATTTTTTAAACCGAATGGCATTCGAACAAATTCGTAATGCCCATTTTCTACGGAAAAAGCCGTTTTTGGAATGTCATCGGAATCGATTTCAATTTGATGGAAACCGGATGCCAAATCTAGTGTGGTGAAATATTCGCATTTTCCTAGTTGGTCTAGGAGGTCTGAAATATTAGGCAAAGGATATTTGTCTTCGACCGTTAGTTCGTTAAGTTTCCTATAATCTATGACAACGCGCCATTTTTGTTTACCTGAGGCGTCTAATTTCTTTGGCACTACCCATACAGGTGAGGACCAAGGGGAAACTGAGTGTCTAATGATACCCTGTTCTAACATTTTCGATATTTGTGATTTAACTTCTTGCTTGTGAATATGGGGATATCTGTATGATTTCGTAAACACTGGTTTTGCACCGTTAGTGTCTACTGAATGTTTTATTTGATTAGTGAAGGTTAAATTGTCGCCTTCTAGGTAGAATATATCCGAAAATTCTAAACAAAGATTAGTAATTGATTCTCGTTCTTCTATATTGAGATGTTCTAATCGTAACTGGTTTTCTATTTCTGATTCTCTATCGACTATTTGTTGTGTTTGATCGATATTGTTTTCTGAATTTAGATTTAACATGAGCTCGAAATTTGTAATTGGTTCTAACTTTATGTCCGAAAATTCTATAGTTTTTGTTATCGCGTTAGTGTTTAAGACTGACGTTAAAAATTCGCCGTTTTCATTAACTTTAATTAAAGCGTTTGGAATTCTCACCTTCTCTTTTTCTTGTCCTATTAAAATTGCTTCCGTATTATTTAAGTTGCATTTTAGTTTAAATATTTTTTCAACTCTAGGCTCTATTGTAATTTGGTTTTTTATTACATCTTGTTTATTATCGTTAGGCGGTTTTAAAATATTATCTTCGTCCGCTTTAAATAATGGAACAGTTTTAAAATTTGTAATTAATTTTCTGTTTTTTTAAATCGATAATACAATTGTAATGCTCTAAAAAAGTCCGAGCCTAAGATTCCGTCGAATTCTATATCTAAATTATTTATGTACACTTTATGTGGATCTCCGCATTTGAAAGGAATAAAGGTAGACTGATTTTTTGAATTTACAGTAAATAATCGATTTATATGAAATTCTGCTCTGGGAAGTTCAAATTCGGGTCGTAATCGTTCAAATTTATTGCGTTCATTTGTACTTGTAAATCTATTGTTTCTGTTTGATCGTCCTGAATAATCGGAGGATGATCTAAATTTTGATCTAGTTGAAAATCCCGTTCAATGTCATCTTCTTGAGACGTGTAATTTATTGGTGTAAAATCGTCTGACTGAGAATTAATATGATGTGTTTTTTGATTGTTTGAATTTCTAAAATTTGGGTTCGACTGTATTATTGAAGGTCGATTTTGATTAGTGTTTTGTTGTGAATTTTGTTGAGGAGTTCTTTGTTGATAAAAGTTTCGCGGGTTATGGTTTTGTTGATAAGAATTTTGTGAATTAAAATTTCGTGAGTAAGTATTTTGTGGATAATTTTGTGAGTTATTATTATTTGTATAATTTGGAGAATTTCTTTGAAATTGTTGATTATTGGAGGAATTTGGAAAGTTGCGTGTCTGAGATAATCGTTGGCGACATTCGCCGATTAAATGACCGTTGCGTTTACAAAATTTGCAAAATTTAATTATTGATTGTGTGTTTATTTTTCCTGCTGCATGAGTGTTACCTCGGTTGTTATCGAATTTTTTGATTCTCGAAGTAAGATAATTGTAATTCGCGTCTAATGCGATTTGAGGCTTCTATCATGTTTGTCGGGTTACTGGCCCTAATTAGTTGTCCTAATTTAGGTTCGAGTCCGGTGAGTAAGGTATCTAACGTCATTGAATCTAATAAACTAGTTTGAGCAGCTTTTTTTGTTCAGTAGTCAAATTGGATTTTTGTACTGCCGCGTGAATTTTAGAATTATGTGTTTGAACTCGCGCGTAGAATGTTGTGGCGGATTCGCCGGGTATTTGTTTAATTCTTTGTAAATCTTTAATTAGAGACGTGAGATCTCGAGGGTCTCCGAAGTGAAAGTTTAGCAGATTCTTAATTTCATACCAAGTTCCCGTATTACGTGAATTTACGAGTTGTGCGGCCCTACCTTTAAGCTTATTTTTTAATATGCAAGTTTAACAAAAGTTTTTTTGATCGCCTATGGCCATACGCTTAGGCATGGTCGCATGCGTTTAAAAATGTATTTAAAAAGATTTGGTCTCCCTCATATTCAGGTATAATAAGAAAATCTCTGAAAGTTTGTATGGTTCAACCTGGGGTTCATTTTGCTCTTGTTGTGGTTGCATCATTTTATTAAATTTATTATATTTATCTTAAGAAGAAAAAATTAAAAAAAAATTTATATAGTATTTACTTTAAAATAATGACAGGCTGCAATATATAATCTAAAAATTTTATAACGTCGTTATATCACGTTATATCACGTATAATTATTATTATTATTTATCTTTTTCTTTAAACTAAGTTTTTGTTTAAGATTTGTTTGTTTTATTCTTTTAACAATAAAATATTAGGTACAACAGAACAGTTTTGTCTATATGTGCTACAGATAATGGTACACAAAATAAAATAAAGATTGATTCAATGTTTTTTGTACTTACAAAAATGAAAAATCTTCATTGGTGTTGGTGCTTTCTTTCTTCTGCCAGGGGTTTCTCCAGGAGTTCCTAGTCCACAGTAGATAGAATGCGTGTTGTGTTCTTTGATTTCAGCAAAGGGTTGGAACCCACCAACGGAAGTGAGGACGATCTCCAATTCTTATTCTGCTCGAGGAAGTGAGGCTAATTCCGTGTTCTTGCCCCGATGTCAGGAAAAGTTAGGATGATACACTTGTTCTTCCGTTGTTCTGAAATCCGTTCCGACTGCGCCAATTTTTATATGTGATTTTACACTTTTAACTTTTTAAAAACAATTTATTTAAAATATCGAAGAACTTGTGGTTTTTACAATTTTATTAAATTTAAGTATAAAAGTTACAAACTTAAAACTACGAAGCGTCGTGTATGACGTACTAAATACTAATGCTCTTTATTTCATGATTCAGTTCTATTTATATGAACCTCCTGTGCGTACGTGACAAATATAGTTACTTAAAATTATGTAATGCTATATAAGGGCAAAGGCCGGGAGGGCTTAAAGTTATCTGTCGGCAGATCCCCTATAAAGTAGTTCTTTACAATAAAAATAGAATGCTTTTAACATATAAGTGTGTTGCGCAATTAACTTAAGTGTGTTACGCAACTAGCTAGGGGTTAAAGGTTTACATAATTATGTGCCAACGGACTTATCTAGTCTATTTCTATTTTAGTATATTGAGGGGGTATATATTTATATAACATATATATATAAATATATATATATATATATATATATATATATATATATATATATATATATATATATATATATATATATATATATATATATATATATACATATATATATATATATATATATATATATATATATATATATATATATATATATATATATATATATATATATATATATATATATATATATATATATATATATATATATATATATATATATATATATATATATATATATATATATATATATATATATATGTTAAATTCGTTTTCCGGGTATACTCCCGCGTAAGTGATAGGCCCCGAGGGACCGTGGTTGTCTGCGACGTTTCGGCGAATCTCATCTGCCATCTTCAGGTTCTAACAGATAACTGCTTACTGGGCTTCTAGTAACTCGAACTGAACGAGTTAGTATCTGTTAGGAAGGGATGGCAGGTGGCGGCTACCCGGGTTACCCGTCCTTCCCCCCTCCGCATTAATATTCACACCCGCAAAAACCGAAAAACAACATATATATATATATATATATATATATATATATATATATATATATATATATATATATATAAATATATATATATATATATATATATATATATATATATATATATATATATATATATATATATATAAATATATATATATATATATATATATATATATATATATATATATATATATAAATATTTATATATATATATATATATATATATATATATATATATATATAAATATATATATATATATATATATAAATATATATATATATATATATATATATATATATATATATATAATATATATATATATATATATATATATATAAATATATATATATATATATATATATATATATATATAAATATATATATATATATATATATATATATATATATATATATATATATATATATATATATATATATATCTGAGAGAGAGGCCAGGTGGGCAACCTACAGACTGCAACAAGCGGCCATTAATATGCCGCAGACAAGTATCATGGAGCGGAACAGGTTGTTGGATGACATAGAAAATCACAGCATCCTGGGAATGCCCTCGGATACTATGCCTACCATGACCAACTACGAGCTGACCTTCAACATCCTTTCTCCAGAAAGAGAGGAGTAGGATCGGAATAAAGCCGACCTACTGAGGCAGACAGTTGTTGGTTTACAGACGGCTCCAAAACTCCCGAGGGAATAGGAGCCGGAGTACATAGCTACAGACCAAGGGTGAGGATATTCTCCAGCCTAGGTACTCATGCAACTGTTTTTCAGACTGAGGTTCATGCCATTGAACTGTGTGTAAGAAGGCTGGAATATATGCATCTTACACGCAGATCAATAAACATTTTCTCAGATAGCCAAGCAGCTATAAAAGCTCTTGGCTCCTACCGGTGTACCTCCAAAACGGTATGGAACTGTCAGAAAGCTCTAAATCATTTGAGCAAGAACAACAAAGTGACTCTGGTCTGGATACCCGGCCACTCTGGTATGGAAGGTAACGAAATAGCGGACTCCTTAGCCAGAGAAGGAACGGGATTACGATTCATCGGACCAGAACCAATTCTTGGCATATCCTCAAGTACTGCCAAGATGGCTATCTCAACTTGGGCTGAAAGGCAAACTCTCCAGTATTGGCAAGAGTTAAAAGGATTAGTTTATTCGAAGGCGTTTATAAAATACCCTTTGAAATCAAGAGCTAAGAAACTTTTAGAGTTAAACAGGGTAAATCTGAAAACTCTAACAGACCTATATACCGGGCACTGCCGACTAAACTATCATCTGCATAAACTTGGCCTAGCGGAAAACGCCGAGAGCCGTCTATGCCTGGAGGATGATGACCTATTTGTAAATATTTCTTTTATATTTACAACCTGGCTGATTAACTGGGCTTGATATAATTAAACATTTTATTAAACTTATGTTGTTTAATTTCCCAGAATAGGTTCTATTAAAAATATAAAATGTGGTAAGGTATACCAAATTCTCTGGTCAAATATTAATTGTTTATTTCTTGAATTTAGAGTACCTACTGAGAAGCTGAAGGCACCAGTTTCGTCTGTATGACACAGGTAACCCAACCTGGGATATAACGAGCTAGCCGAGGATTGGTAAGGTGTTCAATTTTATTTTGTTACAACTTTTTACTTGGCATCCCAACGTGAATTAATGTAGCATTATGACGTATAGCGTTATATTTCGTGTAGAGTTACATTTTGGCATCCCAACGTAAACAAACGTTATATAATCAGGAAACAAACATGTATTTATTTATAGTTTGGTAATTTATTTCATTTTTTATTGGTGTTAGTATTGGTAGTATTAATGTTAAAGATTTTAATAATGTGTAATAATAAGTAGGTCTAGTCGACGCGCGAGATTTCCTTTGTGGGTTGACCTTACTTTCTTTATATGTGTCATTTCAATATATATATATATATATTGTATTTGTATTTGCAAGTGTACAATCTGATAGCTTTGTCTCTGTAGAACACTTCCTTTGTTTGCTTGTTTATTTATTTATTTATTATCATATTTGTTTATTTGTTTGTAAACTTGTATATACTTTATTTTGGTAAATAAACTATATTGTTATTATTATTGAATTTTCTCAATCGTTTGGTTGAAACCTTATATTGATTTGAATACTGAACTTAGCAATTCTTCTAAAAATGCATTTGAACGAGATCTTTTTAAATTTATTATAAATTCAATATTAGGAAAGACCATGGAAAATTTCGAAAACCGAGTTGATGTGAGGTTAGCATCTCATTAGGAAAATAAAGTAGGTAGTGTAGGTGCTGAAGGATTTATGGTAAAACCAAATTTCAAATCTTGTGCAATATTTTCGGATAATTTGGTAGCAGTACAAATGTGTTTACTGAAAATTTATTATTATAAGCCACTCTACATAGATTTTGCTATTTTAGATATATCTAAAACCATAATTTATGACTTTCTATAATTTTATAAAAAGGAAATATGACGAGAAAGTTTCCCTTTGTTATACCGACACAAATTTTTTAATTTTAGAGATTTCCACATAATCTTTATTATGATATTAAGGAAAATTTAGAACCATCAAACTACTCTATTACAAATGTACATAACATTCCAAAAACGCTGTCTGTAGTTGGGAGAATGAAAGATGAATATGCGGGCACTCCGATAGAAAGTTCTTTTGGCACTGAAGCATACTGTGTTAAAGTAAATGATAACGTTGGAAAAGAAGCCAAAATGTATCTAAAAGTATTATTAAAAATCAGTTATAATTAAGTTGGGCGCCACGTGACTTGCTGCTACGAAAATAATTTTAGTTTGTTGCCTTGTTATTTGATCGTTGAAATTTCTGTGCGCCTTTGGCTATGCTACCAGAGCTGAGCAAGACTTCAGCAACTCCTCTTCGGCGGTCCTGACTTGTTTTTACCTCAGAATTTTTAGCTGAAGAATTTAATCAAGCGGCGTATGCTTTTTATTTATTTATTAGGGCTAAAACAATTTGCACAGGGATCCCTGGCAATTTGGCTTTTTTTCTAGCCTGAAAATGATTTTTTGGAATACTGAAAATATTTTTCAGTCAGCTTTTATGTAAAAATAAAATTGAACTGTCTGTGTCTCTGCAAAAATGTCTTTTTACTTCTCTGCAAATGCTTTTAGAATTATGAAATTTATTTTTTCAAAGTCGCTGAAGACCAAAAAATGTTTTGAACAGAGGGTTCCTTACTATATTGAATTTTACTAACGAGATCAGGTGATTTGTGTACAATTTTTTTACTGTCGTTAGGACCAAAAATAAAATTGGAACTCGTTAGACGATAGTACTCGCCTATAAAGGGCAAGGAAAATCTTACTAACGAACTAAAAATTACTTATTTAAAAAAAAATAATAATAAGTTTGCGATTCGAACCCTGGACCTACCGCGTGCTAGGCGAGTATCTTTTCTATCGTCTAACGAGTTCCTTGCTAACAAATGATTCCAAAAGGATTTATTAATACTTATCTATGAACTAAGTTAGGCTTCCCCTTTGTGTTCATAATGGACTCGTCTAGACAAAATTCATGGTCGCATTCTCGCGCATGTCTTCTGGAGCATCAACGCCAATTGCAACCTATCTGTAGACGCTAATGTACGAAGCCGGTTAGATTTCAGGACTCTCTGCCGAGCCACGGCCGAGTGCGGACCTATGGTCTGTTACGTTCTGTTAGAGTACGTTATCTTATGTTTTATATGGAAGACTTGTTTTGGCCTTTGAGCGAGGCAGTAGTTTACGTTGCCGAATTTGTGTTCACGAGTTTGTCTAGTTAAGCTGTTATGGTACTGAAGTTACGAAGTAAAGTAAAATGTATGTGTTCTCTTCAAATCTACACACGTTATATACTGAATTAATGAATAAAGTAACATTATCAGGACATGACGACAAAAGATATGTCATACCTGGAAGCACAAAAACTTTAGCGTGGGGTCATCACTACAATAATGTTTTGCACAATAACGCTGACCATAATGCTGTTGAAGATAATCTAACATTAGTATAATAAAATATTTTTTTATTTTATTGATTGTCTACTTTTAGAACGTTTAATGGTAGATACAATAAAGCAGAATTTATTTGTGTTTTACAAGTAAAATAAAAGGGTTACATTGTGAGTATAATAAACTATGACTAGTAATGTTGCATGTGAAATAAACTGAAAATGCAGTAAACTGATGACTTTGCAAATACAATACTTGTTGATTTTGAGAGTGCAATAAACTGCTGACCTTGGTGGATCAGTTCGATATGTGCTAATATTTTTTATTATTACAAATCCTTTGACGGTGGATTTTTAGTAGGAGGTATTAGTTTAATTCGTCATTCAACAGAATATTAATTTAACTCTTAGTATATAGTGTTTCAAAATGTGGATGTGCTACGTACCAGAAATTGTGACTGTTGACTTGGACAGTGGTGTTAGAAATTTAAGTCAAACATTTCCAAATCTACAGTTCGACGCTGAACAAGAAGCGGTATATAGATTGGGTCGATTTTATACTGAAGAACAATGTTATGAATTAACAATGAAATATGAAGCAACACATAAAGTATGTCAACAATTTTTAGAAGAGATTTGTGATGTTTCGTTGAAAGGATAATAGAAATGGAATTAGCTGGATATCTTTTTCCGTTAAAAGAGTTTCTAAGGGAGAACCTTGTAAGTAGATTAAATTTTCGTGATGATGAAAGTAATTATGAAGACGTCGATAGTGATGAAACGAACTATGATGAAACAGACTCTATGTAAATATAGTTATATGTAATATAATATACTTAATCCTTAATGTCAATTTATTTTGAAATGTTTTTTTATTATATTCTAGTATTACAATAAAACACAAAACTTGATTTTTACTTTTATTTATTTTATATTCAAGACATATAAATAATAGACATTGATATGCAGTAATATCCGAAGTAGTAGGGGTATCAGTTTCAAATTCAATTCTCATAACTACCATTTGTACTGCTTATTTTTGACGCGAACAATCAATATTGGTGAAAATGCCTTAAATTCTACTGGATTAAAAATAGGTTCATTTACTTTATAAGAGTAATAAGATTCTCTAAAATTAACAAACATTTCATAGAGTAGCTTATTTGTCGTTTTTAAAGTCTAGATATAAAGCATTGGATACCTCTCTGAAATCGAGAAAATTCTTATGTTTCTAAGTTCACAGTCAACGAATTTACTCAGATCAGTTATAATTTTTCCTTTCCTGTCTTTTTGAAGTATTATTACATGTCTAAGAGTTTCAACTTTGGTAGATGTCTTGACAGCCCACATATGTCTGGGGGTCAGGTAAAGATGGATTTTCAATTAATTCCCAGTTTCTAAATTTTATAGGAAGATCAACATTCCAATTTATAGTTTTATTTGATCTTAGCTGTTCTGACATGCTGACAATACGTGTGATACTCTCCAAAATAATTTAGTAATTGTAACTTTCAGTTTTTCAGTACTTGTGATGCTGTCTAAATCATTACTATTACGTATCAATACTAATTATTGCCTCATATTAATGACGATCTTTCGAAAATCTTCAAAAAAGCCAACTAGTAATTTTAATGGAATGCAAATGTTGAAATTTCCGTTGGCATTAGCAATAATTTTTTCAGCTATACCTTTTTTTTCAGAAACCACTTTAATGAAAGCATTTTCGTTTTCGTTGTATGATGGTTTTTCAGAGTTGAAACTAAACTAACATTTCTCACAGAATCTATTACTATTCCATTCATTTCTTATCTAATTTCCCGAAACAGAAAAGCAATAGCATTATTAATAAACTCCAATTTGACAGCTTCAGCCCTATCCTCTTTTGTTATTTTCCCATCAATGTACAAATAACTATTACATGGTGCAGTGTATGCATCTAAATCGTATAGAAATTTTTGTTTCATCATTATAACCTAGACTTCCGGATATATTGGGTTGATATGTATGAAACTGATACTTTGCAACAGAGTTGTCACTAAAAGGTTCAACTATAATATTCAGTAACTCCATTACACTAACACTTCAAATCCAAGTGATTTTTAAGAACCGTCGATTTTCCAATGTTAATTTATTGAAATTATTTTTACGACTGCTGATTTTCTTCTTACCAGCTTTTTTATAGTATGGCTGGTGTCTATAAATAAGTGACATTGAATTGAATATCGACATAATTTATTATAGGATTGATTTTCTAAAATGTGGTCTAACAGTTAACGTTTTCTTTCAAAAATTGACAAGTCTCCACGTTGATCAACTATTTTGACGATGATGTTCATGGTTTTAATGCTCAGCGGAAAGTAAAAATGTTTAAAGGTGTCTCCACCATTTTATATCCAACTGGTACTGTCGGAAAAAATTTATGAATAACATGTACGGGTTGTCCATTAAAAAACCTATTGCGATATTACAGTCAACGTAGATAGTATTTACTTCAGAAATTTTTACAATGTCATCGAATGTATTATTATTATTAACTTCCAACTGTCTGTTTTCAAATCCTAATACTGGCCCTATCAAATCTATTACTTTAAAACAATTTTTTCAATTTGTATGTGAGGCGCCTACTTGCAATAGCGCTGCATCCATTTTAAGAAAATTTACAAAATTGGCAAATATATAATCAGTCTTAACAAAGAAGGAAATTTTATTTTTTAATTATGTAGATATACTACCTTTGATGAGACTTTACTTTAGGCAAAAATTTTGAAATCCTGTACAGATAGTAAAGATCTTATAAGACTTGAAGTATGGATGAGGCCGATTTTGTAAAAAAATGTGGATATGGCTGGTTTTGAGAAAAAACTAAAAAGATAAAAAAGCTAGTTTGTGCATGTTTATTGTTTATTATAAGAATAATGTACATAAATAACAAAGTAAATGTGGTTATTCATTAATCCAAAACGTTGCAAAAAAAATAGAACATTTGAATAAAACAATGGTAACGAAAAATAGTACTCTAAAGAGATAATAAAACAAGGTGAACATTTACTTAAATATTAGGTTGTTTTGTTTCCTCAGGAGTTGCACAAATAGCAACTTCAGAAAAATTAAAGAACAGTTCATTGCCGGTTAGTATATTTTTGTAATATTCTAGGAAATCAATTTCTCGCTATTTAACTCCATAATGTTTTGTCAGTATTGTATCTACATCTTTTAGCTTATCTTCTTTTATACTTTTACCTCGAGGTATCTTCGTCAAATTTATATTTCCAATTTTCTTTCCACGTTTCATCAAACCTTTTTGAACTCCCATTTCTGTTCGGTAAGCTTCTTCGCCTTGCATCAAAACCTCATTCTTTCTTGAATTCGTTAAAATGAATCTTTCAGTGAGTAGGAACTTAATGTGCCACTGAGCAGGAAGCTTTATAACTTTATCAAATGCGGCTTTCAGTTATATAAAGGACAATTATCTGTGCCTAAATATGTTATAGATGCATGTTGTTTTATAATATCAAAATATTCGTCTGGTTTTATTATTATTTCTGTTCTTTGAATTTTTTTTCGATTTGTGCAAACACCTTGTCTGGTGGCAGAAAGAGTGCCCTACAATAGGAAAAACCACTTCCACTCTTTCTAAAGTAATTGGTGCTTGAGTGTGAACCCAAAAATACACTATTTTTATTTTGACCTCCACACCCATCCGCAACACAACGCAGAATGGAGGCGTTTGACAAATCCAATTCTGTTAATAAAAAATTATAAACACAAGAAGATATTTCATCAGACCCCTTTGAATGTTTTTGTTCACCCCATATTAAGAAAATGCATTGTCTTAATGGATCTTTGGAACTACCTTCCACAATGATAAAGTTATATAAGTTGTCTTTTATTATACACTATTCAATCAGGAACCCTCGGAATTGGAAAATTCTTCTGGCAATCGAAAGATATAGTAACTAGATTATCTTTCTTCTCTTTTTAAAATATTAGAAAATGTCGTATATTTCAGTTTGTGTATTCTCTTTTCGCAAATTAATGCATTTTTAACCGTTTGGTCTCTATCAGTTTTTAATTTTTCTGCCAACTCAAAACACTTTGAACATACATCCGTACGAGGTGCGCCAAAGCCAATGTTGAATCTTGTATTAAATATTTTTTCTAAAATAAGCACATTTTACTTTCAATGAATCATCACAAGAATTTTTATACATACGATGCATTTTCATAACATTTAAATCACTACGCGAATTGTTGACTTCGAATGGCAATAATGTGACTCAATGTATTGAAATGTTTTAATGAAACATAACTGAACGCTTTTTATCGTCATATAATTTGGTTCGATGATCACCTCCACGAGTTTTTTTTGGAAGAACACCAGTAATAAGAATTCTCTTGGCAACACCCTGTACACGATGCTTTTTTATGTTGAAAAAATTTCAGAAATGCATCTCGACAGACAGAAACAGTTTTCACATTCACTTTCACAAAATATTTAATATTTGTAGGATTTTCACGAGCACCACTAACAGATCTATATTTTTTTACTGGGATACTCGAAACACATTTTAAAATAAATCCATCCTGTGCAATTTTCGTTGTATGTGCATAAAAATTATCATGAAATTTTCGTACTTCAATATCGGTCAGTTCGGAACATCTGTATGCTTTATCTTTTGTCTGATGGCTACATTCAGGTTTCACAGGCTCCAAACTCGGCAGATACCTATAATTATACCGATCATTAGTTTATTTTCAAAAGTAACCTAAGAACAATAATCATAATAAGTTAGGTTAAGACTGAACACACACCTGCGGCTTTTTCCTGATTTCTTTTCCACATGTACAATTTTTTTTTTCGTGCTTTGTCTGGAAGAGATTCCTCAACTCTCTTCTTCCACTTATTACACTATTTCACAACAAACACCATTTATTATTAATAAATAATTTGATTTGATGCGCCGCTTTTGAAACAAACTCAATGATGGATGTAGCCGCTTTTGTAGAATATCCCCGTATTTAAGTGCACATTTTGGCTGGATCAAGTCGCTTTCGAAATCATCTTAGTGTACCACGTGAAAGAGCATATCCTATAGTATAGTTTTCATCTGTTAAATAATTTTGAGAAAATATGGATGTAGCCGCTATTGCAAGTAGACGCCTCACGTATAATTACTTTAGAAATGTTGTTACGGTCACACGCTGTATATATTGGTTAAGTGTAATGTAATCATAGTGGTAATAGCTTAGTAATATTATTTTTCTATCTTTTCGTTGATTAGAGCAGTTCTTATAATTATTTTTCATTTCCTATTTTTATCTCTTCTTTCGCGTTATGTCTTTTTGGAAAATGTGAGACCCCGGGTCGAGGCGCGCATAGAAAGAACTAACTGACGGGTGTGATTGCGAGACCAGCTCCCGTGATAAGTGGTACGGACGCTAAAACCCCTCGTATAATTTCAAAAATAAGGTGCCGATTATTCTCTGGAAAAGTGACCCTATTGCTGATTCATCCCGATCGCAAGCTGACAAGAAAAGGTAGGTAAAAGCCTTTCCAAAAACCTCGATTTTTTTTATTGTTATAACTTCATTACTATCCACGTCCTGTGAAGAGTAATGAAGTTACAGTCAAAATCGAAGCTCTCCTAAAAACGAAGTTTCAGACCTTTTCAAGTGTTCATAGCTGCAGTAATTCTAATTATAGCTTCTTCATCTTCACTGACTATTTTGTTCTCAATGTATTTTATAATATCATCAATTTCATAACATCCCACAGGAATTTCGACAATATGTTCATTATTTTCACCCAATGCAAATTTATTATTACTCTTGTCAGTGTTTGGAATAATATTACATGTATCCAAATTTTTCAATCCAATTTCATAGTCTAAATGTATAGGAGAATTGAAATTGTAATTTAATATAGATGATTCTCCGATAAGAGCAAAAGTAAACGACGTAACATAATGTTACGCCACTGGACTGTGTAGAGTGGTTAGAAGATACTGGAATTGTACACGAACGGCCGGGATTATTCTGGAATGCCCTAGATCGTGTGAACGGATGTATAAATAAGACACACAGTGGGCTGAGAATCAATCTTAAGTTGAACGTGAGCGAGTAAAGAAGAAATAAGAAAGAGACTTATAAGTGTTCAAGTGTAATTATAGTTAAGACAGTAATTAATCTATTGTTGTTAATTGTTAATTAGTAAATAAAGTAGTGAATAAGTGTTACCTGGACTTTCAATCAACGAATCTACGAGTAGAGGTGTTTGTGTGGATAACAAACACGCAACAATTTAGTGTCGGAAGTGGATTGGAAGAGAAATTTCTGGAATATTCGAAAAGGTTCTACAGTGTTCTTCTCAGAAATTAGTGGTAACACGAAGAATTAAACTACTGGACAGTGTTTGAGGACTATTTCTGGACTGAATAGTGACTTTAAAGTGGATTTTCGAGAAGTTTCTAGAACATTCGATTTAGAAATAGCTGCAAATACGCGAGTGCCGCTAGTAATAACGTGTTGTAGACTGAGAAAAAGGACTACTAGTGCAATTCGGGAAAATTCTAGAACATTCTATTTGAAAACAACAGGAGATACGTGAATTGTGTCGACGGGAACGTATTGTAGACTTCAAAACAAGACTATAAGTGATTAATTATGTAAAAAAATTTTTTAATATATTTAAAATTAAAAAATTAGTGTTATAAAAAAAGAACCCATAAATAAAATTTTTTTAAATAAAAAATATAAATATAATTAAAAAGTTAAAAATGAAAATAATTATTAATATAAACAAAATAAGAAAATTATATTTTATTTATATTAATAATTATTTTTATAGTGTTTAAATTTTTTTAAACTATATTTATTTAGTGACTATTCTAGAACATTCGATTTGGAAACCACAGAAGATACGTAAACTGTGTTAACGGGAACGTGTTATAGACTCAAATCAAGACTTATTAGTGATATTTCGTGAAAATTCTCGAACATTCCATTGCACATTAGTGGAGATAAGTGAATTTTGTCAACACAAAAGAAGTATAGACTAAATAAGACTTTCTAGTGCTGTTTCGAGATTTTTCTGGAACAATCCATTATTAAAATAGACGTGATATCAACATTTTACGGATTTTATAGTGTAATAAACTTTATTTTGAACTGATTTATGTGTCGTGAGTTAATGCCAACAACAAGAAGCATGACGGAGAAACAAACACAAGACTTACTTGCAGCATTGCTGCAACAAATTGAAGAACAGAAAAGAGAACGCCAGGAAGAATTAAGAAAGATCATGGAAGATCAAGAGAGAAGGCGACAGGAAGAAAAAGAAGAACAAGAAAGAAGGTGACAGAAAGAAAAAGAAGAACAAGAAGACAGGAAGAAAAAGAAGAACAAGAAAGAATACGACAAGAAGAAAAAGACGAACAGAGAAAAATTATGGAAGCTCAAGAGAGAAAACGCCAGGAAGAAAAAGAAGACTTAAGAAAAATGATGGAGGGCTTGGAAATAAGACGATTGGAGGAAAACGAAGATATAAAAAGAAGCCTAGAGGAACAGCAGGCAGCGATTTTCTCTCTCACTGAAAAATTTAAAATCGATGTTATAGGAAAAGTCGGTGAAGTGGAAGAACAAGTCAGTGAAGTTAAAGAAAAAGTCAGCCAAGTTGAAGGAGAAATAACCGAAGTCAGAGGAGAAGTAGCCCGACTCAAACAACAATTACGAGAGAAGGGTGGCCAAATAGTACTGTCGTCTGGTGCTAGGTTACAACCACCTTCCTTCGACGGTCAAAGTTCATGGTCAACTTATGAGACAATTTGAGGCAGCTGCACGTTCAAATAACTGGAACGATGAGGAAAAGGCAACAGCCTTGGTATTAGCACTAAGGGGCCAAGCATTAGAGCTGCTACAAACAATTCCTGCCACACAGCAACAAAACTTTAGCATTTTGGAGGCAGCGTTAGAACTTAGATATGGCGACCAACATCTCGCCCAAGTATATCAGGCTCAGCTCAAATCACGCAGACAACAAGGTGGAGAAAGCCTCCAAGAGTTCGAGGCTGCGGTAGAAAGATTAGCCCATCTGGCCTATCCTGATGCACCAATGGAATTTCAACAACAGTTAGCAGTTGGTACATTTACTGATGGAGTAAGGGACCAGGAAGTTAGGCGAATTCTTAAGTTAACCAGGCATAAGCTTAGTAGTGAGGCTTTAGTACATGCACTGGAGATTGAGGCTGCCTATAAGGATACCACACAATCAAATCAGAGAGTACGAGCTGTGAGTGTGGAGGAAGACAAGCCAGACAACACAACACAAAACCTGATATCTGATGTACACAAGATGATGACTCAACTACTGACAAAATCGAACTCAAAGCAGAGACAAGACCAACAACAAAGTAGTGGGAGGCCGAATGGAGGCATCCGTTGTTATAGGTGTGGCAAAGTGGGCCATATCAAGAGGAACTGTCGTCAACGCAGCCCAGAAAGGGTAAATGCTGCTGTGGTTGAGGAGCCACAGGAAAACTAAAGATGGCTGGCAATTTGGGGGCTGCGCTGGCCAAGAAATGTTGTGACCCCCGAGAAGTAAAAGTTTCCCAACTTCGAAGAGTTCAAAGTAGTCTGTTGTTGGAGGGTTATGTAAATAAGAAATGTGTGTTCACAATCGACACAGGAACTACGTCATCAATAGTACAGGCAGGATTCATAACGGGATTCAAAATAAATAAAGGACAAAATGGATTAGTCATCCGGACAGCTACGGGAGATAGGGCGGCGGTTCATGGGAAAGTCGACATGGAGCTGCAGATTGGCCACTTATGTTTTAAACATCAAGTTATCGTAGCTGACATTACAGATGACTTCATTTCAGGATTAGACGTTATGGAAAAATATGGATTTGTACTTGACGCTGGAGAACGAGTTCTCAGGATTGGAAATGAAGAAATTATTCTTTCAACTGCAGATGAAAAATTTCATAATATTAGGCTACTAACTTCGAGGACAGTAAAAATTCCTGCACCAACAGAAAAAGTAATTGAGGCAGTCCTGGAGGAAAATTCTGTGGGATACCGCTTTGGCCTCGTTGAGAAGGATGACTCAATTAAAATGACAGACAATGTAATCCTGGCAAGGACGTTAACACAGACTACAGACAAGATACCGATTAGAATGGTTAACCTAAATTCACACTCAGTGACGTTCAAAGATGGCGACGCAATTGGCACCTACGAACCAGTCACATGGATTGCGAGATGTGAAGAACAAATCATTGGAGCTTCGTCTACAGATATGAACCAAGAAGTTGTAAAGATGTTAAATGCCCAGTTAGAACATTTAACTCCAGATGAACATAGAGAAGCTTTAAAATTTTTGAAGAAAGAAAGTACAGTATTTGCAAAGGACACAGAAGCTCTTACAAAGACCAACATAGTGCAGCACCGGATAAATACTGGTGAATCAGCTCCTATTCGTCAACCACCTAGGAGGCTCCCATTAGCAAAACAAGAAGAGGCTTCTGCAATGGTACAGAAGATACTTAAATACGGAGTTATTGAAGAATCAACCAGTCCTTGGTCGTCGCCAGTAGTTTTGGTTGCTAAGAAAGATGGTACTTTAAGATTCTGTGTCTACTACAGGAAGCTGAATGACGTCACTAGAAAAGACAGCTATCTGTTACCTCGAATTGATGACACACTAAGTACGCTGGCAGGTTCACAGTGGTTTTCCACTCTAGATCTTCGAAGTGGATATTGGCAAGTGGGACTTCATCCAGATGACAAAGACAAGACAGCTTTTTCGACAGGAAGTGGCCTTTATCAAATCACTGTAATGCCTTTCGGCCTGTGCAATGTGCCAGCGACTTTTGAAAGACTGATGGAACTGGTACTACGAGGACTAACTTGGAAGACATGTCTAGTTTATCTTGATGATGTGATGGTTATGGGACGGGATTTTAAGGAGCGTTTGAAGAACCTTCAAGAAGTGTTTGGAAGAATTAAAAATGCACACCTGAAATTGAACCCCAAAAAAGTGCCTAATGTTTCAGAATGAGGTAAAATTCCTAGGACATGTCGTGTCTTCGGAGGGGATAAGAACAGACCCAGACAAGATTTCCTCACTACGAGATTGGTCGAGACCTTCAAATGTTCACGAAATACGAAGCTTACTTGGTCTATGCACTTATTACAGACGATTTGTGGGACGATTTGCTGATATTGCGAAGCCACTACACCGGCTTACAGAAGAGAAGGTTCAGTACCAATGGACACAAGAGTGCGAAACATAATTCAGAACACTAAAATCAGCACAGTGTTCGAGTCCGGTTCTTTCATACCCAGAACGGAAAGGCCTCTACGTATTAGACACAGATGCCAGTAATTCTGGACTTGGATGTGTTCTTTCCCAAATTCAAAATGGACAGGAAAAAGTAATTGAGTACTTCAGCAAGACGTTGTCGAAGCCAGAACGTAACTATTGTGTGACACGGAAGGAACTATTGGCCCTTGTCAAGTCCATAGACCATTTTCACAAGTACCTATATGGACAATATTTTAAAGTTCGGACCGACCATGCTGCATTAAAGTGGTTATTGGCCAACTAGCTCGCTGGATAGAAAAACTGCAGCAGTACGATTTTAAAATCGAACATCGTCCTGGAAAATCCCATAAAAATGCAGACGCTCTCTCCAGAAGACCCTGTCGGGAAGACTGCAAGCACTGCCACCGGGTAGAAAAACACCGTTAAAATTGATGTTCCTGACGATTGGACAAGAGAGGCATTAAGGGAAGAGCAGTTAAAAGATCAAGAAACTGGTCCTATTCTGGAATGGAAAGAAAGAGGAGTCCGACCATGCTGGATGGACATTTCAGACAAGGCAGTGGGACTGAAGGCTTTGTGGACACAATGGGATTCCCTTAGAGTAGAGGATGGACTGTTGAAAAGAGCTTGGGAAAGTCCAGACGGGTGGGAAATTACTTTGAGATTGGTAATTCCCAGGTGTTGCATACCAAAAGTACTCCAGGAAGTGCATAATTGGAACATCTGGCGGACATTTTGGCATCAACAAAACAGACACCGGCTCGCGTGATGTTTGGACGTGAGATTAGACTGCCATGTGACTTGGTGTTTGGCACACCAGATGAGGAGCGACTTTCCATAAATGACTACGCCGATGAAGTTGGTGAACGACTAAGTAACATTCATGAGCTGGTACGAGACCGAATTGCCATAGCAAGTGATCACATGAAGGCTCGTTATGATTTTAGGCGAATTCAGGAGGGTTCCAGGCTGGAGATTTGGTTTGGCTATATAACCCACAACGAAAGAAAGGCAGGTCCCCGAAGCTTCACCCGCCCTAGGAAGGTCCTTACACTGTGGTCACCAGACTAAACGACGTTGTATATAGAATTCAGCAAAGTCCAAAATCCAAGATGAAGGTGATGCATATTGAGAGACTAGCCAAGTATGCAGGGAAAAATGAATTGCCTGATCGGGACGTTCAGGCTTAAGAAGGGGGCAGTGTTACGCCACTGGACTGTGTAGACTGGTTAGATGAGACTGGAATTGTACACGAACGGCCGGGATTAATCTGGAATGCCCTAGATTCGTGTGAACGACACACAGTGGGCCGAGAATCAATCTTAAGTTGAACGTGAGCGAGTAAAGAAGAAATAAGAAAGAGACTTATAAGTGTTCAAGTGTAATTATAGTTAAGACAGTAATTAATCTATTGCTGTTAATTGTTAATTAGTAAATAAAGTAGTGAATAAGTGTTACCTGGACTTTCAATCAACGAATCTACGAGTAGAGGTGTTTGTGTGGATAGCAAACACGCAACAATAATAACGTAAATATTATTTACATTTATTATGTAAAAATGTAATACATAAATGTCCACAAATATGAGAATTCTAGTTTTGCACTGTATCATAATTATATTCGATTTTATTAGAGCTACCGTCACTTAAAAAATATTTTATTAACTCTTCTGGAGGTCTCAAATTTCCATAACTATCAAAATAACATATTCTTTATCGGTTTTTATATATGCCGTCCAGTGAGTTCCATCTCCAACGCCAATGTCCAAATTAACTATTCCTGACTCATTTTACTTTATTTTCTCTGGAAATGTATCTGTCATAAAAAGACCCCGAAAATTAGGAATTTTAAAATTTTTCGAGTATTTCCTTTAATCTAGATTGGTGAGTGGTCAGCGAGGCAGCTTTATTGGGAGTTTTTTTTTTTATAAAATTTTAAGTATAATCCAAAACCCTTTTTATAAGGACCCAGATAAAAACCCTTCCCTTTCGTGACTTGTTCCATTACTAAATCATGTCTCTTTTGTTCGGCTAATTATTCACGATTTGATTTTGTGCCATTAACTGCCTTCACACTATCCGCTACTCCTCCTTCAACAGCACCTAAAGCTCCTAAGAGGGGGTAGTAGAAATGGAAAGAATTCACCTATTTTTGGAACTGGAATTACTTTTTGCTTTCGTTTTTTGTGCGTAATTTTTTTTACAGCAACCTTTAAATTTATTTGTCCACCTTTCTTCTTTGAGCAGGATTTCTTGGACGCTTAAAACCCATTCCCAATTTACTCTTTATTTTCATTATCCCACCGAGTCCCAATGCAGCGTTTTTTCCCAAAATCTGAATCGGATGCTGTTACACGTTTGAATGCGGCTTCAGCTAATTCTTTGTCAGCTTGACTTCTTTTCACGACGTCATGAAACTTGGAATACGCCTCGTCTAAGGAAATGATCTCTCGTCACCTTTTTGTAATCGCCTCGCAAGTTTGGTTCCTGGTCGACAATAATTATAACCAGCCAAATGCAGCTCTACCGGAAGTTTATCAATTATTATATTGAGCAGACCACGCCCTCACTTCTAAGAGTTTCGATTATAAGTGAGTGATGAACTTTTGCATCCAATCATTTTATGTTAAATAGCAAAAAAAATGACTTATGTTTTATGAAATACCTCCTTATATAGATGTAGGATACGACGATCAATCAGTTTACAAAAGTGCTCTTTATAATGAACTTATATTTCACTATAAATTTGTATATAAAATATTAATTAGTTGAAATGCAAATTCAGAATGAAATGAATGAATGAAAACACTAAAGACTATGCCAGCAATCATGGATAGTCGAATGACAGCGCAGCTATTAGCGGCAAGAAAGGCGTTAAAAAATATAAAAGCTTGAAACGTGATATTGTCAAATCACAGTCACAGAAAAAACATATAAACCAATAATTCCTCTTAAAGATTTGGTATCTAATCTTATTAAAACAGAAAATTTTCATCCAAAAACTAACTTTAAAAATGAATTTAAAGAAGAAATGAGCCGAGAAAGTTTAAATCCCCGACCGAGTACTCAAACTCCTCTTGAATATTATCACACAAATGCACCTATTAATTTAGAAGACGAAACTTTCCAGTATAATCCCGCCTTAGAAAGACCTACATTCGGTGAGAATTTTTTTGATGAAACTTTTCCAACATCAATAGCAGATACTTCGTCAGTGAGAGAGCTTACTTAGAACAATTTAAAAAACTGCTACCTCGAACGTATATAGAAGGTAAAGTTGAAGATGCTAACAATGAATCCGATGATACGTTTGGCTTGTACTTCGATCCATTTACAAAATAATATGCAACTGGTGATTCCACTATTGATTTTGATAGAGCTAACTTTATCATTAATGGCCAATTTAGACATAAGGGTACTGAAGGATTGTACGAATTAATGTTCAAAAGGAATCCTGCAGGTTATTGACAAACAGATTTAGATGAGTATACTGATATAATTCGAAGGACCAATGCATCTAAATTTATAGATATTATTAAACCACGAATTACGAATCTATATTCAAAGTCTCAACAACAGAACAAATAAAAAAAAACTACTAAAAAAATCTGCACCAGCTGTACCTCCAACAGTACACAGACCCAGATCTAATACCGTCAATACATCGCAATTGGTAAGTCAAAGTAAGAAAGGTAGAAAACTAACAATGATGTAATTCAATAAGAATCAGATTAAATATAAGTATTTCGATGACTATAACGAAATTGTAGATCGATTATAATTGTTTACAGCTTCACAATTAAAAGGAAATATGGGACATAATAACGAAATAGCTTCAATAATAGAAGAACTGAGAGAAGGGAAAATCATAAGATAAATAGTATGCATGGGAAAATTAAAATTTTATTAAGTGTGATTCTTTGAATCTGTTAACAGTGCCAATCGACAAATTTGGAAGGCATATGTTGAGAAGGAGATTACTCCCATATTCATTACCAATCGTAATCTCGTCTCCAATTTCATCACCATTTTATATTTGTGAACTATCCTCACATCATAGCAAATGTATTATAAATATACGAGGTTGTTTACAAAAATCTCGAAGTCTAATGCTCTATACCCTAGAAGACACAACAGAATACAAATTTTCTGTCCGGCAAAATTGAAAAATAAAAGTTTCGCCAGCTGATACCAGTTTTTGTGAATACAGATGCAGTTGCTATAAATACATTTGTAGGAAAAATAATAAGTAAAGGTGATAATTTTACTTTCCTTGCGACAAAAAAAAGATCCTTTATACGTTCAAATTGTTATACAGTGTCCGATAGCTAAAGATGATTAATATTAAAAAAGGAAATAGTAAACGAAATTCATAAACCGAAAATATTTTAAACGAAGGAGGATGATTGTTAAAGGTATTGATGACCTTCTTCAAGCAGATCTCGTAGAAACGATACCATATGCTAAAATAAATAAAGGTTATAAGTATATTTTAGTGGTTATTAATATATTCTCGAAATTTGTTTGGTGTGAACCTGTAAAAAATAAAAGTGGAAAAGAAGTTGCACAAGCAATGGAAAAGATCTTGTCACAGATTAAAATACAACCTAGAAATCTTCAAACAGACATGAGTAAAGAATTTTACAATAAAGATTTAAAAAAAAGTAATAGATAAATGGAAAATTAACTATTACAGCTCCTACACAAATCTTAAAACGAGCGTTGTAGAGTGAACAGAACTTTAAAAAATAAAATGTGATGACTCAGCTTACAAGGAAACAAGTGGCTACATTTTCTAACAGATATTGTTGTGGAATATAATAATACTAAACACAGAACCATTAAGATGAAATCTAAAATTTAAAAAGAAAGATGAAATGAATTTATTGCAAACTACCTATAATCATCTGAAACAAAAATTCAGAATAACTGATTATGTGAGGATAAGCAAATATCGGGAAACTTCTTCAAAGGGGTAACTCCTAATTTATCAAACGAAATTTCTAAAATCTGTAAAGTTCTATAAAGTAATCCTACAACATATCTTTTAGAAGATCAAGATGAAAACGAAATTAAAGGTGGTTTTTACGCTCAAGAAAATCAGAAAGTTAAGTATCATGATGTATTTCTTGTGGAGAACCTTTTAAGAAGTGAGGGAGTCAAACTCTATATTAAATGGCTTGTATTGAACAATAAATGTAATTCTTGGATTTCAAAAAATCAGAATGTATAAATATAAAATGTATTGTTACATTTTTCATTTTAATAAAACAAACTTTAAGTAAAAGTTATTTTAGTTTTAAATATTAGTATTACATTCTCTTTTTGCATACAAATAAAAAATTTAAAGCTGGATACAATGAATACATTCTATAAATCTTTACATGTCATTAATAAAATCTATCACTAAACACATTACTTCCATGATTACTACCTAAAATAGGATTGGTTATGTTTAAAATTTCATTTATTCTTCTATGAACGCGCATTCGGTCAATAGCTAGAATTTCCCAGTGTCTCTTCCTAGAATTGTAAGCAAAATTCCATGTAGCACGAAATTCGTATACCCTTCTGCTATATTTGGTTTCGAATACTTGTGGAGAAATGTGAGTTAATTCTAATTCTTAATGACTACACAAACATGTTCACCGTTATAATTTTAACTTGGGCGAATCCAATTCATTGCGTTCTCAAAAACATTTCTACTTTGACATTGTCGTCCCTGCTTTATGATCTTGAAATAATTTGTAAACTGCTGTCTTTTTAATACATCAACTCTGCACTTAATGAGAAGTACTACTTCCCACAATTTATAGATTGTTTCATAAGTAGATGACTGCATTATTTTTTTAAATTCTTATCACTTTGAAGTAGGAAATTTGCACAAATTGTATAGAAAAATGTCCATCATATATTGGCTCTGTTTTATCGTTGGTATATAAATAATTGTTTATAACACCTTGATATATGAGAAAATTATTCCACTCGTTTTCATCAAAGATTATCTCATCATTTTTATTTCCTGTTAGTTTAATGCAAGGAGCAACAGAGGTCATTTAATAATCCAGTTGACATTGATTTACTCTTTGACTTGTTCAGGTGATATCTTCTCTCACTAAGCATCACTAAGTCATTTTTATTTTGAGATCTCAGGTAAGAAATCAAATAACTCAATTGTTAGTTCAGGCAAATTGTAGTAAGTATCATTTTGCGACATGTTGAACAATTAAATGTTACTTCAAACTCCAACACAACTATTAACGGAAACTATATTTGATTGATAATTCACTTGGTTCATATAATACAAAATTTGGGAGGTCGTTCCAAAACTCTCTATATGTTTAATAGGTTAGAGAAATAGGTGGTGGATTGAATTGTTCTAGATTCTTAGTCCATCTCCTCCACAGCTGATCGAACAGTGAACTATGTACCGCCCTTTTCCTCCCAACTTTCCTATGAATGAGAGTTCTGTGATACTCTGATACCCCTATAAATTTCTCCCACCCATCAATGGAGGAGTGGTGGGGGTATCACGAAGTGGTGGGAGGGTGTCACAGAACTCTCATTTTCTACCTACTGTTACAAAACACGTCCGCCCTCGGAGGTCACGGAAAGGGCCTGCGGAACTTTCTATCCCGAAACGTCACTATTTTTTTCGTGTCACTTTTTTAATTTTCTTTCTGGAAAAAAAAACTGATTTTTTTTGTTCCGCCATTAAAAACACCCCATATATTTTTTAAAGCTGCCAATCGATTTCCTGCCCCGTATATAGGTAGTCGGAATAAAAAAAAATTGTATTTAGGACACAGGGTACACTAAATCATCTTTGGGCCACCGTATACAACTTTCCTAGATTTAAATTTAAATAATTGCAACAAATTGGCGGGAAAAGACGAAAACTTTAAAAATTTAAACGCTCAGACCTTCTCTAAAAAGGAGCGCACGGCCGCGGGTGGCACAAAGAGAAAGAAAAAGGTAAAAGATTACGCTGGTAGTAAATTGGGACCCCCAAATGCAAAATTTCGGCATCCAGGAGTGTACGAAGCGGGGCCGTTTAGGGGGAATTTTTGCGAAACGCTTAAATTTTATACGCAGGAATCTCGCGAAAACTTTCGGAACCGATTTTTATACAGACATCAAAGAAGAAAGGTGAGCAAGGAACTCCTCAGGCCCGCGCCGACCTCGATCTTGAAAATTAAGGGCGGCAGAATCGTAAGAAAAGTGACATTTTTGACGTTTAAGCTAAAAATGGTCGCACTATTTACATATTTACCGTATTAGTTTTATGATCACTTCGCGACGTGTTGCGGGCTGCGTCGCCGACGTTAACGCAATCGTTAAATAGTGAAAATTTAAAAAAAAACGGAAATATCAGACCCCCCGATCCATAAATAACGAAAACAATTTTACAAATTTTATTATCTACATGATGTAGTTTTGACAGTTTACAAAAAATAATTTTCGTTACTTATTTCTATACAAGGTTCATCGAATAATGTGTATGATTGCTCGGATAAGATTAGGAATTTGGATTTTGGGATTATTATATTGAAATCGTTGTTAGATGTTCTCGTAGGTAGGGCCCATAGATGAAAAATATTATATACTTTATCCTGGATAATGGGGATTTCCATGATAAAGGTAACCACATTATTGTTTTGATAAACTTTTATTTCTATAATTTTTTCAAATGATGAAATGTCGTTGGTGGCAATTTATTTGGCTTTTCGATTAATTTTGTTATTTTCTGTAGTTCTAACTGTAGGTCATGTGGATCTATTATCGTAGTATGCATCAGACCTATTCTAGTAAAAGTAATAGATGTTTCAAGTTCTTCTAGGATTCTTATAATTTCTATCATCGCAAGAATTAGTTGACTATGCGTGGTGTGTAGTAGTGATATAACCCTATTTTCCGTGGCGTTAATATCTTGCTTTTCCATCTGCGTTTGTATTTGCATAATCCTACTGGTTATAATTACCTCGTTGTTTTCCAATGTTTTGATAGATTTATTAAATGTCTTAACAGTATTTTCTAATAACGAGATTTGATTTAAACTCATATGTGACACTTTGTTTTAACTTTCTTGTAAATCTTTAATTTCTTTTTCATATCGTTCACCATCTTCGGCGTCTAGATTTCCTGATATTAATTTTACTGATTTTCCAAGAATATTGATTAGTCCTCTTTTCGTTCTTTTCCGGAGAAGTAGCTGTTTAAATTTTAATTCTACCACATCTAACATATGCTCACTTATAGCTAGGTATATTTTATATTCTCGTACGTAAGTGTTGCCGTACCTCGTATTATTATAACCGTCATCCAACTTATTATATATTTTCCTAATCGTAGCGTAATTATCGTATAAAGCGTCTAAACTAATTTCCTTAACAAATGTCCATTTGGATTTTTGAATTTTGGCAGCTCCAATATGTTGTGGGAGAAGTCCTGCCTTATCATTATACTCTTCTATTTTTATTCCTCTGCAGACGATTCTTCCGTGTGTATTTCGCATATAAACTTTGTCTCCGACTCTGTATTGAGTTGAGTCTTGATTTTTCTTTAAATTATTTTGGTATGCTGCTTCTTTTGTTCTTATAAGAGTTTGTTTTACCAGTTGGTATTGTGCTTGGGTGGTTCTTTTTAATTTATCGATGTAAATTTCGTAGTTTCGATGTTGTACATTTGTATAATAAGGATTTACTGAATTTGTTTGTCTTAATAATAATTCCTGTGGTGTAAAATTTGTTGCAGAGTATTGTGTTATTATAAGAAATTATACATTGCTTTATTCTTACATCGGATTTCAAATGAGGGCTTGTAAGTTTGGCTACCCTGTAATGTTGTATTAAAGTCGAATGAAATCTTTCACTTCTTGAAATGATAAACATTAAAAAATTCGAATCAGAAATTCAAGAAAAGACACCGAAAATTTAAACTCTTGTTATTTCAATCTAATTAATAAAATGAAAACTTTATGGTACATTAGATATTTTAAAATTGTCAACCTATTTACATTTTTCGTTCATTTCTACTTTAAGCTTGTTTACTTATTATATAAACAACCGTTTTAGTTCCCAAACACTTATTCATCCCTTATCTACAGTAAGTTTAACAGTGCTAAAAAATAATCTCATTAGTGTCACAGCCTCGACGGGAACAACACAAATTTCAAGAAGTCTATAAACATTTCGCATTTCTGTATGCGCCGATATACTGAGTATTTTTCAATAAACTCAATATTATAGCTACGAAGTATGTTCCTGCCATTATGTTTTTTATGCACGAGAAACACTAAATTTTAATGTAAGTATTTGTTTATAATTTTTATATATCACTAACCTATAACTAATTCTAAATAATAATTGAAGTGCCTAAAATAAGTACATGTTTCCTACAATCTGTTATAGAATAATTAATTAACTGTTCAATATTATTTCTTCGCTATTAGTTTGGATTAGAATTTATCACCCATATAGTAATAGAATAACTACCAATCAATTTATTTAAATCTTACAGTGCCCTGAGGATGGTAATAAATTATACCGAAACGTCGGCAAGTTAATACAGTAGTGTTTTAATTACATTGGACCTAATAACCCAAAAATTTGTACTTAGTATTTAAATTGTGGTCTGGAAATTATTATTATAATTTGTAGTTCTTCATTTGTGTGCTGTGACGGTTCCGATTTATTCTAAATGACCCGTGTATTGCTAGAAAAATCGAAATCCCGTCATAAATACTAAATTACGTAATTTATGAGCAAATAAAGTTCATCAAAATGGTTTTTGGGGAAAACTCAATTGTTTCAAATGGAACCATATTGGTACCTTGGTATTAAGGAATTTATTCATATGTCGTATTAAAATGTGCGATAAATACAAACTAAATTACAGCTAAAAGGAAATAAGAAAATACAATTTTCTTCTAATTACCTTGTTATACATAAGGTGGCTTTGGAATACAAAAAATGAACATTACAACAATTGTTCAAAATACTGTTCATTAACGTCAATGCACTTCTAAACTCGCACAGATATTTCTCGAAAAACGTTCGCCAGTTGCTGGGCCGTTATGGTATTAATTGCGGGATTTACTCGTAGCTCCAGGTCTTCACGGGTTGTAACGGCGATTGCGTAAACAATATTTTTTAATTTACCCCAAACAAAGATATCAAGGAGTGTTAAATTAGGTGACCTTGGAGGCCACCTCATACGACCATTCGTCGAAATTACGTTTTCTCCAAATCTTCGTTGAAGGTAATCAATTACTATCCTTGAATTATGGGGAGGAGCGCCATCTTGTTGGAAATACATTCCATGTCGTAAATGTAAAGGTAATTCAGCTAGACTGTCCTCAATTTCATTTTGCAGAAATCCAAAGTATCTCGCACCAGTCAGAGGTCATTCAAATATTATTGAACCAATGATTCTACTACCGATTATTCCAAGCCAAACATTGAAACCGTACCGCACTTGAAAGTTATCCTCCCGTAATAAATTTTGATTTTCTTGTGACCAATATTTTGTATTTTGTATTTTGTCGGTTGAATAATCCCATATTTGTAAACCTAGACTCGTCCGAAAATAAAATCATTCCCAAAAAAATCATTGTTTGGCTGCACGTTATTCTGCAAAATTCAATTGCAATATTCCATCCTACGTTCGTAATCATTTTGGTACAAGTGCTGGTGCAATTGATATTTAAAAGATTTATAGTGGTATTTGTGCAAAATTGGGCTTACTGTTTGGTGACCGATTTCCAATTCAAACCCAATTGGCCTTAAAGAAACAGTCTTATCAACTTCTACTGGAGCCAAAACATTAATTTCCGTTCCTTCGTAAAGAATGAAATTTTCCTCGGGATCATTGTTGGGTTCACTTCGGAATTGATTTTCAAGACGATTGAAATAATTTCTCGCTGGACATTGTCTATCAGGATATCTTTCGGCAAAAAGGAGTCTAGCCGCAACAGCATTTTTTCTACATTCCCCACAAATAATTAACATGTCCACTTTTTCATCTCTTGTATAATTTTGCGGCATTTTGAACACAATTAACAAGAATTTTAAACAATTTTTAAAGACAATAAAAATACCGGTAAACCAACAAATATTTGACAAGCTAACTATTTCATTGTTTTCAAAGCCACCTTAGTTACTTCTTAACATTTAATTAGAACAAAATTGTATTTTCTTACTTTCTTCTAGCTATAATTTTGTTTGTATGTATCGCACATTTTTAATACGACATATGAATAAATTCCTTATTAATAGTACTAATAAATGGTACCACGGTACCAAAATGGTTCTATTTGAAAAAATTGAGTTTGTCCTCAAAAACCGTTTTGATGAATTTTATTTGCTCATTAAACGTGCATTACACTCTTGAAGGTTTACTAACCATTGTAGTGGTTTGTGGTCAGTTACGATTTTTATTTTTCTTCTGAAAATGTTGGGTCTGAAGTACTTTGTTGCAAATATTATGGCCATTAGTTCTTTTTCGATAGTGCTGTATTTCCGTTCAGTTTCGTTTAACATTTTTGATGCATAACAGATTGGTAAATCATTTCCTAGATTTTCCTGCGATAAGATAGCTCCCACTGCACATCTGATAAGTCCGTTGTAACAATGAATATTCTATTGAAGTCTGGGTACTGTAGTATCGGTGCGTTACTCAAAATTTCTTTGCATTTTTCAAAAGATTCTATACAATTTTTGTCATGAACTATCTTAGCATTTTCCTTTAATCTTTGGGTTAACGGTTAGTCAAATGTGCAAATAAACTTCCTATAATACCCTACTAGTTCAAGAAATTGTTTTATCTCTTTAGTTGTAGTCGGTATTGGAAATTTTTGTATTGCTTTTACTTTGTTCGGATTTGGGTGTACTCCACTAGATGTAACGACATGTCCTAAATATTCCGCTTCATGTTTTAGAAATTCTGACTTGTCCGGTTGTATTTTTAGGTTTGCATCTTGCGTCTATCGAATATTTTGTTCAAGCGTAAAAACATGTTCGTCTAAAGATGATGAAAATATGACAATGTGATCCATATAAACTAGACATATTTCATTCTGCAGGCCTCTAATAATGTGGCCCATCACAGATTGGAACGTCGCTGGGGCGTTCTTTAATCCCAAGGGCATCCTATTGAATTAATAGTGGCCATTCTCAGTTGAAAAAGCTTTTTTTTCTATATCTTGAGGTGACATCTCAATTTGGTAAAAACCATTGGCTAAGTTCAGCGTTGTAAAATATGTGATGTTTCCTAATTTACGTAGTAAATCCTCGATGTTCGGTATGGGGTATTTATTACCGATTGTTTTTTCATTTAAACGTCGATAATCAATGACTATCCTCCATTTTGCTTTGCCGCTTGCATCCTGTTTCTTTGGAACAACCCAAATCGGTGAAGACCAGAGTGAAATGCTATACTGTATGATGTCGTCTTTTAGCATTTCATCCATTTGTTTTCTAACTTCTTCCCTGTGAATTTGAGGGTATCTGTAACATTTTATATAGATTGGGCTCTCATATGTTGCTTTTATATGATGTTTTATCTCATAAATGTTAGCGGTAAATATTCATGGTAGAATATGTCTCTATATTTAAAACAAAGTTGTTGAATTTTCTTTTTTTCTTCCGGTTCTTAAATTTGTCTCAAGGTTTTCTATTAATTTTGTGTCGATTTCCATGTTGTCATATAGGCGTACATAAACTTAATATCAGATTAGGTTTATTGAACCAATAATTGCCGGAAAGATACCGTACACTAAAATTTTACAGCAAACACAACATTGTTTTGTCTCCACTACATCTAACATATCTAATCTCTGTTTAAACATATTAATAAAGTTGGTTCTGATTCAGCGTTTTATATCATAGTCCTCCCCACTCCAAACTCATATTTATGCCACCAATTATCTACACATCATATGTTACTCAGATGTTCCGAGGTTCAGATGTGAACTCGGTTCCCAGCATCGACATGTCTGACCCACCAGATGTCTAACATCTGCACACCACACGGTGTTCCCCTCAGGTCATTCACCTAGTAACAGCATATCCCTATATGACGTATACCATCTGTTATGCCCAGATGTTGTCTAGACAGCACATGTTGTTCCCCCCGTACCCGCATACCCCTTAACGGTTTTACCATTTGTCTAGTATGATTCATCACATCTCCTCTCCTCGCATACCCCTATATGATGTGTCGCGCTCTGATTGGCTGATCACAACTGAAAGTATAAAAATACCTAGTAATATCGCAATGTTTTTAAACAATGCTAATTATAATACAGATAATAAAAACCTCAGTAAAGGAGATGATATTTCAGTTTCACTTCCTACACTACTCAAAACCATCACTTTTTGTAGAAATCGTGCTTCGCTGTCCTCCGGTAAAAAATGAGTAAGGTTAAGGAAGGAGAGTTAAGGAATTGCATAAACCAGCCAGGAAATTTTTTTTTTTCGAAGAAAGAATTAGATGATGTAATCAGGGCTGATTTAAAGATTCCGTATACGAAAAATGTAATGTAATTAATGTAATAAATGCTATGCAAACAATTTTATTGAAAATGAAAACCAAACCAAAAAATCTTCTTCTCTTTCCCCATATCCGTTATATGGGGAAGGAGTTCTACGAGTATAATAAAGAATTTAAAAAATTAATGAATAAATTTAAAAATGAACTATTACAGTAAATATTCCAATTTAAAAGCTAGTGTGGTGGAACGGGTAAATCGCACCTTAACAAATTTAATGTGGCGACAATTTAGTTTACAAGGAAACTACAAGTGGCTTGCTGGATATTGTTGTAACATATTAACAGAAAGACGAAAAATATTTATTACAAAATGTCCATACCTATTTAAAGACAATAGATCCACGAAAACAAAAATTTAGCTTAGGTGACTTTGTAAGGATAAGCAAATACCGAGTTGCATTTACGAAGAGAGACACACCAAACTGGTCAAATGAAGTTTTTTAAGATATGGAAAGTATACAATATTAATCCTACCACCGACTTCTTGGAAGATCAAGAAGGAAACCAAATTAAAGGAAGTTTTCATGAATATGAAATCAAAAGGCAAAGTATCCTGATGTATATCTTTAGTAGAAGATTTTACGGCGAAAAGGGAGCAAACGTTATGGTAAATGGCTCGGGTTAAACAGCGTCCACAATTCATGGATTAATAAAAATGAGTTAGTCTAATATAAACAAACATTTTATGTATTACTTAAATAAAACAAATTATATTTATTACTTTTTTATTTCATTACAAAATACATTTATTAAATTATAACCCTTTCATTAAAAATTTTACATCTATGATTTTTATCTAAAATATTGTCAAGACACTTTGATGTTTCATCGATTCTTCTATGAAAATGTAATCTGTCCACTGCTGAATATTCCCAATATTTTTTTCTAAAAGAATTATATGCATAGCTCCATATTATGAGATGATGAATTTGATTATGTTTTTCGTTAAACGTGACTTTTTTTCATTATACTATTGCACTACATCCGTTTTTCAAAATTTCTGGATGTATGAAAATTAGTTCCAAAACCATACAAATATTTTTACTATTTGGATTGTCTTCTGGTGTAAGTATATTTAAAGCATTCATAAAAAATATCACCAACTTGGTTTTGCAAGCTTTTCTGTAATATCTTGAAATAATGTACAAATTGTTGGTTTTTGATCATTTCTATTCTGTACTTCACAAGTGGTAGTATTTCTCATAAATAGTACACTGTTTCATATCCCAAATATATGTAAGTATTTTCCTGCGAAATCTTGATCACTCGGCAATTTAAAAACTGATCAAAATTTATAGAAAAGTTGTCGTCATGTATGACACTTCTCCACTGTAATACAGATAATTCATTATAGTCCCTTGATGAGACAGAGACTTCATCCAATTAGTTTCATTGGAAACCACTTGATCACTTTGGTTTCCTGATATTTTAATACAAGGAGCAAAACCAGTCACATGAAATTCCAACCGAAATAAATTTACTCTCGCATTTATTTAATTTATATCTTCGCTCACCAATCACTACATCTGTAACAGTTTCACACACTAACAAACTGAGGCAGATATTTAGAAAAGAAATTTAATGGTGCAGACATTTTTAAAGACCACTATATCTTAGCTATATGTTGTGGGTTATATACGCTAATCCCCCACCAGATTTAACAGATGTTGGTGGGGGCTACATGTGACATCTGTTTGCCAGATGTAAAACATCTGTTCCACAAAATTTACCGGATGTGTATGCTAACTTGTCTAGACAAGTAAATAAATCAGATGTTATCTGGCTGCCAGATGAGCTTAACAGATGTTACCGTGGGAATAGCTATTTACATTGGTTCCTATGATTTGATAGGCAGATGTTTTATGACCCCTTGTCTAGACATAAATATCATCTGTTCACCAGTCATGCATATGATCCATTATGTTTTGTATGTAGTGGGAGAATTTGCTTTTAAATAGCGGGGTTTTATCAGATTATTTAATAGTATCTATCTGTTGTATTATAGTTAACAACTATGAGCACCACTAACTGTGAATCTTGGGACAGTGATGACATTCCAAGTTATAATCCTCTGCAGGATATAGAAATAAAAAATATTTTGAGAAGTGCTCATTCGGTGATTGGAAAGTCTAAAAAAGCTAAAAGGGCATTCCGACTAGCAGAGAGAGAAAGATTACGTAAGTTAAACGAAGAAGAACTTATCTCAAAACCGAAAGCTTAAATATAACACGGCGTAGAAGAGAACCTATAAATAAAGAAATATCCCTTTCACCCAACGCCCATGACAAAAAAATAAAAGTGTATCAATAAGTAATTTGAAATTTTAAAATTTATAACTCTAATTGAAAGTATGTGTTACTCAATACAAATTAGTCTTGGGTGATAGTAATATCACATGTTTAACATGTTACTATGAAGTAGTTTCAATGAATTAATTCAAAAATGTGTTATATGTAATATTTGTAGTATAAATTTATATCAATTTTGCTTAGTAAAATTTTGTATGTTGTGTAATCATTGTACTCTATAATTATAAATATACATTACACTCCTGATATCTCAAGATTTATGCTAAATATTTGTTCTTTATTTAATTTAACACCTTGTAATATATACCACATAATATATTCTTTATAAATCATTTTATCAAATAAATCAATAGTATTAAAATAATATGTGTATTTTAATTTATACCATCCCCTACATTAATCATTTTACAAATATGACTTTTGTAAATGATTGCCATTTATAAAAACAGAAACAATATCTTGCGAATTGGGAAACATTATGTATAAATTACATTAATTATATTTAACCCTTTATATCATGTGGTGCCCTTTATTGTGAGCTAATTTAAAATCACATCTGGCGAATTAAGAAATGTTTTTATTATTTTATAGTGTCAAGTTTAATGCTTGATTTATAGATGGCCAATAATATAAATATTGTAACTCTAGTTTCCTAATTTCAGCGATAGAATTGAGTATTTATGACATGCTAAAAAAAAAACAAATGTGCTGAATTTCAGTTTGTTTAATAATAATTCAACGTGTGGCATTAAATGTGTTATAATATATGTTTTTCTCCTGTACAGTGACCCACTTGAAAGTGGGCCACCCCCATAAAATTTGTATTTATCGTCCGATTTTGACTAACTTTTTTTTTGGATTGAAGAGCGGGAAAAACTTTATTTTAGGACAAAGTGTCACATTCTTCTTGAAAAATCTAAGACCTATTGCGTAATTTTTTAGGGATGAAAATTAAAGAAATCATATTAGCTATTTTTTTTACAAAAAATCTGAGTACACCACTGGATTAAGTGCCCCCCTGAAATGGACATGTACCAGATTTCATAAAAGAAGACTGCATATTAATAATGTGTGGCAAAATTAAAAATCACATTCTTCTCATGAATTTATTTCTTCTGATGAAGCAAGCCATGGAATAAAACGTCAAAAATAACTGACAATAATTATTTTTATTCGAAACAATATTCAACCAAATTATTGGAGTTCCAGAATAGAAAAGCTAATCAAATTCTTGTTGCTTCCGCCAATCCGCCGTTTATTTCAAGGCACTTATTTTTCCTTTTTCGTATGTTCGTGATTACTTTTCTCAATTGTTCTGGGGTAATATTTTCAACTGCTTCGGTTATTCTAGCGCGTAGTTCTTCTACTAACTGTGGTGACAGGGAACAGATGTCCTTAACCCCTCAAAAAACAGTAATAATACCATTCACCCAGAAAAGGAAGCTGGAGGATTTAAGACCTCTCTCCTTAATGGGTGAAACTATTCCATTTGCGGAGGAGGTGAAATATCTAGGATCACTCTAGATAGATCACTTAATTGAAACTCCCATCTGGAAAAGGTACTCCACAAAGCAAAGCCGTCCTTATGGACATGCCGTCGTATTTGTGGTAAATCCTGGGGCATGGGTCCCCAACAAATTTACTTGATCTACATCACGGTCATCAGACCAATGATAACATACGGATCCATTGTTTGGTGGCCGAAAGGATCACAACGGACGGCCAAAGCCAAACTTTTTGGACTGCAGAGATTAGCATCCATGACCGTAACGGGAGCAATTAGCACCACACCGTCAGCTGCAATGGAAATCCTCCTGGATTTACCCCCTCTTCAATATATCTGGAGAAAGAGGCCAGGTGCGCAACCTACAGACTGCAATAAGCGGCCATTAATATGCCACAGACTAGTATCATGGAGCGGAACAGGTTGCTGGATGACATAGAGAATCGCAGCATCCTGGAAATGCCCTCGGATACTATGCCTACCATGACCAACTACGAGCTGACCTTCAACATCCTTTCTCCAGAAAGAGATGAGTGGGATCGGAATAAAGCCGACCTACTGAAGGCACACATTTGTTGGTTTACAGACGGCTCCAAAACTCCCGAGGGAACAGGAGCCGGAGTACATGGCTACAGACCAAGGGTGAGGATATTCTCAAGCCTAGGTACTCATGCAACTGTTTTTCAGGCTGAGGTTCATGCCATTGAACTGTGTGTACGAGGGCTGGAATATATGCATCTTACACACAGATCAATAAAAATTTTCTCAGATAGCCAAGAGGCTATAAAAGCTCTTGGCTCCTACCGGTGTAATTCCAAAACGGTATGGAATTGTCAGAAAGCTCTAAATCATTTGAGCAAAAACAACAAAGTGACTCTGGTCTGGATACCCGGCCACTCTGGTATGGAAGGTAATGAAATAGCGGACTCCTTAGCCAGAGAAGGAGCGGGATCACGATTCATCGGACCAGAACCAATACTTGGCATATTCTCAAGTACTGCCAAGATGGCTATCTCAACCTGGGCTGAAAGGAAAACTCTCCAGTATTGGCAAGAGTTACCAGGATTAGTTCATTCGAAGGCGTTTATAAAATACCCTTTGAAATCAAGAATAAGAAACTTTTAAAGTTAAACAGGATAAACTTGAAAACTCTAACAGGCCTATATACCGGGCACTGCCGACTAAACTATCATCTGCATAAACTCGGCCTAGCGGAAAACGCTGAGTGTCGTATATGCCTGGAGAATGATGAGAAGGCAGACCACATCTTATGTACCTGTCCCGCTGTGGAGAGGATCCGATTCTCAATATTTGGCAAAGGACAACTGCTGCCAGAGGATCTGGACACATTCTCACCCAATAAAGTTATCAGTTTCATTAAGTGACTGAACTTATTGGGTGAAATATAATTAGCCGTGAGCCTAATGGCCGCAATGGAGGGTCTACTGAGACCCACTCACAACAAACCTAACCTAACCTAACAGTACTGCTGCTCACTGCAGGTCTATCGGGATGTCTGTTATTAAATTCTCTGGCCGCATCTATTGCCGAAAGAACATTATCGCCAATAAGACGCACAAGTTCAATTTTGTCTCTTACACTTGGTTGTTCCATAATGACACCACTAAGTTGTACATTTTTTACAATATTTTCAAAGGCTCTAATCTGATAGAATTAATGCTTTAAGTCACTTTCTGATATTGTCAGTTATTTTTGACGTTTTATTCCATGGCTTTCTTCATCAGAAGAAATAAATTCATAACAAGAATGTGATTTTTAATTTTGCCACAGAATTATTAATATGCAATATTTTTTATGAAATTTGGTACATGTATATTTCAGGGGCTCTTAATCCAGTGGTGTACTGTAACGTTTGTTACAAATTTTTGTCATTTAAGACAAAAATCTAAATTTCAATTTAACACTTAGGTGTTTTAGATATTATTACACCCTGTATATCGACCAGCAAGGTGTTGTAGATTTTTTAATTGTAATTATTAAGAACACAGATTACAGAACATTTACTACTATTAAAAATAGATACGTTAAATTATATTCTGAGATACTTTGTAAATTTATGTAAATTTCAAAACATAATATTTTCTTTAATCAATACAATTTTATTATAGCCAACAGTGTGCCCGGTTATCCATGTTTTACCTAAAACAAAGTTTAGTTTCATCTTGTCATTATGTTGACCTATTAAAAATTCGAAAAGAGAAGCTTCAGTATAAATCAATTTAATTTGTAATTAATGTTTATACACTTACCGCCATCTGATTAAAAATAGAGAAATACTTATTTACTTAAATCCTTAAATTGGATGAGATCTATGTTCAATATTATTGCCCAATTGATCGAGTATCTACCTGTACCTAGATGGCTCGCGCGCTCTCCTTACTACCAATTTAAGATAACTAATTAGATATTAGGTACTTTAACTTCTTAACGTTGCGTTGGCCCGCCGGCGCCGGTCAATGGAGTTTACTTGGTAGATAGAGTTGGCGAGTTGGCAACTTCTAAATTGTCAGCGATCAGTTGAACTCGTGTAGTGAGATTTAAATCAAACTTATAACTTTTGTTAAGGGTGTTATTTTATCGGTCACCAATTTAATGTGATTTTAATTATCAAATAATTATATTTGTTCTCAGAATGTTAGATCTGTCACCAACATGTTAACACCAAACTATTTCGAAACGATTATCTATAAATTAATGTGCAATCATCCGAAAACGTAATTAGTCACCAAATAATTAGATTTGTTCTCAGAATGATAGATCTGTAACCAACTTTTTAACACCAAACTATTTCAAAACGATTATCTATAAATTTATGGCAAATCACCCGAAAACGTAATTAGTCACCATATAATTAGATTTATTCTCAGAATGATAGATCTGTTACCAACTTTTTGTATCGCTCTGGCTTCATCACAAACCAAAACCTGTGGTTGTAAACAATGTGAATACAAAGTTTCAATATTATCTTTAATTGCACCAAATAACAATTTGAAGTCATTTTTTTCCTTATTAGTTGCAACCCCTAAGCCAAACGGATGAAACTTTTTATTTTTATCTGTACTTCCAACGACAAAAACTAGAAATCCTTGCCACACCAATTTATATGTGGCATCATGCATCAGCATGAATGTTTTTCACATCACGAGCTAATTGCAACAAAAATTTTGTAGACAACGCAAATCTAAATTTAGGTGAACAATTTTCTTCATCTTTTTCGATAATCTCATATTCAATGACAAACTTCATGCATACCTTCAGGAATTATTGAATGAGATGATAACCAAGATTCCAATTCGCCCAAACTAATTATTGGACCCCCATATTTAACAAAACGTCGATCATTTAAATACATTCTTAATTGTGACATTTTTGGCATCGTAATGCCGTCAATTTTGGCCAGATTACTCATTATTGCTTTCGGTTTGAGATGTAAGTTATATAGTTTATTTATTTTCTCCTTAGTCCTGTAGCTCAACCCATAATTAGAGAGTAATTTTGATTCGTGATCATGATCTGATTCTGTACGATAGATTATAACTGCATTCGATGCCGCATCGAATAATAAATAAAGCTGAGCAGCACACCGAGGTTCCTTCCGTTTGACTTTATTGCATCTATAGTATTTCTTCACACCTTCTTCAACTACATGCTTTCGAAGAAAAGACCAAGTGTTTTCTGTTGTAATAAAATTCTCGGCATTTTTTACACTTTCAAACTTTTTAGAAACGTCCAAACCTTATTTTCTGTCCGTCTTTTCTTTTGTTCCATAATTTCTTCGACCTCTGAGTATTCCTCTTCTGACTCTAATAAAGGTACTTCTTTCTGTACAGATGTAGAACTTGTCGATGGAATTACGCTGTTTTCACAACTACTTGATTCCATATTTACATACACAACCAGTCAGATACCAAAAAACAAGAAAAACTAGCTTGAAACAATGAAATATTGCAACACAAAACAGTAAAAGTAACAAGTGAATAACTAAAGTAAACAAGAACATTGACCAAATTTTATTTGGTGACAGATCTATTATTTTGAGACCATAGTTATTATTCCGAACGTAAAACAGATTCATTGGACATATGTTGCGATGATTATTCGTTTATTTTGGATACAAACTGTTATAAATTTGGATAGACATGTTTGGAGACGCTTATATTAATCTGAGATGAAAAATAATTTCTGGGATTGAAATTCATAATCAGAGGATTTCGTTTGATGACAAATATATATTATGGTGACAAATAAATTTATTCTCTTTTGTTAATCCACGTGTATTCCATCAATCTTTTAACAAAGAGGTAATTTTCTCTCATTTATTTATTTTCACAGATAACTTGCATCACAAGTGTATAATATTTTTAGAAAATATTATACCTCTCATATCGAATTTTTAGGTCACATGTAATAGTATTTTTTTTCTTTTTGTCCTTGTTAACGTTATAGTTCTGACAGCTATTTAGGAGCTTTTTAAGACTAGTATTTAGGAGCTTATTGGAGAGCCTTTTTAAGAATCTATTGAAGTCTTTTTAAGTAACAACTTTTAAGCGACAGGTTTAATGTACCATTTAGATTCGTGTTGTAAATACGTAATTTAAAATAGTACTTAAATTAGTACCTTTGCTTTTAGAGCATTATCTTCGAATGTAATATTTTAAATTTGCAGTTAAAAAAAAAGCAACATCTTTATCTAACAGTCATTGTACTGTACCGCTATTGTTATAATAGCATATTACCTATTGTCTACAAATTGTACCAGCAATTTATTGAAAAACATTTCCAACTTCATTGCAGAATTCACCAAGTTTTATCTCAAACAGAACTGTAACGTTAGGTCAGATCCCCAGCACATTGAGGACTTTACTACATTCCACCCTTCACCAGATTGAGGCCACAGGACCATCATCAGGTTACGTAACAAGAAGGAGTGGTGAGATTAGTGTTCTGTTCTGTGTTGGTGGCACCGAAATAAAATAACTTTGGTGTTTTATTTTCTTTATAATTATTTTGTATATATATTTCTGGTATCTCGTAACATTTTTATATTTATTATAGCCACATAACTTTTTTATTAATATATAATTTTTGATATTAAATAATAAGAATACTCATATACATCTATCGTTATAACTTTTCAGTCACAAACTGTTATATTTTATTTCAGTATTTTATATTATTAGATATTTCGTAATATATAATTACCTAAAGTACTATTTATTATCGTAGTAATTTAGTAACTGCATCTCCAACAATAGCTGCATTAGTAGATATATATTTTTAATCAATTTACAATAAACAACCGTTAAAAATATATTTTTATTTCTAGCAATTTCTCTACCTTCCAAGTTTATCTGTAGGGACCTGTTCAGGGGAAAACGGAGGTAAACATTACTATATCAGTTGTAATTTGCTACAGATGGCGCCCACAACTTCCATTTTCTTCTAAAGTTGCCTCCTTTTTCCAGGAACAAGTTGCATAGAGCACTGGATTAGTGAGTGGTGTAATTCTATATCTCAAACTACAGGCAATCGAATCACACAAAAAAAAATCTCCGCATTAGCAGCTAGCCGTAGGCAGTACCCTCTTGCCGCCCTTTTTGCCTTCGGGATTAATTCCGAATGTAAAACGGGACGCGAGATTGTATCAGATTTTTTTGTAAAAAAATAGCTAAAACGACTTCTTTAATTTTCATCCCTAAAAAATTACGCAGTAGGCTTTGGTTTTTTGTAAAAAAAATGTGACACTTTGTCCTAAAGTACAGTTTTTCCCGCTCTACAATCCAAAAAAAAGTTAGTCAAAATCGGACGATAAATACAAATTTTATGGGGGTGTCCCGCTTTCAAGTGGGTCACACTGTATATGTTTTTGTGTGTCGATATTTTATTTAACTACATTTTTGTGTCACCACATTAAAACACAGTTTTACGTGACTTACCTATCTATAGAGAAGTGCTGTGCTGTCCATTAAAAAATAGTTTTCGCTGTTTTGTGTCTAAAATTGGTGCTACCAAGAAAGTGAGTTAATTTAAGATGTTGCATTAAATGCAGTGCTTACGTGAGAGGTATTTAAATTACCTGGACATATCTACCTACATCTTCAGGTAATGGTATAAATAATTAACACTTAAAGTACCTGCATGATTGCCTATAAAACAGCATTTTTTTCTTAAAATTATTCACATGCACATTAGCAAAAAATAATTGTTTTAACGTGTCAATATACCGGGTGTAACAGGATCATGGTACTCCCCCTCTTCTCCTTTAGTTTTGAAGATAATTGATTGAAATTTGGGATATCCTATATACATAATAAGCGGCACTTTTTAGCATACTAGTGATTTTTTTTTCATTTCCGGTTTCGCCGGAAGTGTCACGAACTTTCGATTTTTAAATGGAATTCTTATATTATTGTATTTTTGAATTCTGCATAATTTTCTGAATTCAACGAAACCAAATAAGTGACACTTCAAACGTCAATATTTTTTATAATATAATTTTTAGTTTTCCATTTAAGTGTGCCATGATGGTTCCGATTTATTCTAAATGACCCGTGTAATGCTAGAAAAATCGAAATCCCGTCAAAAATACTAAATTACGTGATTTATGAGCAAATAAAGTTCATCAAATTGGTTTTTGGGAAAAAACTTAATTTTTCAAATGGAACCATATTGGTACCGTGGTACCATTTATTAGTACTATTAATAAGGAATTTATTCATATGTCGTATTAAAATATGCGATAAATACAAACAAAATAACAGCTAAAAAATAAGAAAATACAATTTTGTTCTAATTAAATGTTAAGAAGTAACTAAGGTGGCTTTGAAACCAATGAAATATTTAGGTTGTCAAACATTTGTTGGTTTACCGGTGTTTTTATGGTGTCTAAAATTTTTTTTTAAATTCTTGTTAATTGTGTTCAAAATGCCGCAAATTTATACAAGAGATGAAAAAGTAGACATGCTAATTATTTATGAGGAATGTAGAAGAAATGCCGTTACCGCTAGACACCTTTATGCCGAACGGTATCCTGTAAGACAATGTCCAGCGAGAAATTATTTTAATTGTCTTGAAAATCAATTCCGAAGTGAGCCCAACAATGATCCCGAAGAAAATTTCATTCTTGACGAAGGAACGGAAATTAATGTTTTGGCTCGAGTAGAAGTTGATAAAACTGTTACTTTAAGGCAAATTGGGTTTGAATTGGAAATCCCTCACCAAACAGTAAGCCAAATTTTGCACAAATACCACTATAAATCTTTTAAATACCAATTGCACCTGCACTTGTACGAAAATGATTACGAACGTAGGATGGAATATTGCAATTAGATTTTGCAGAATAACGTGCAGCCAAACAATGATTTTTTAGGAATGATTTTATTTTCGGACGAGTCTAGGTTTACAAATTTGGGATTATTTAACCGACAAAATACAAAATATTGGTCACAAGAAAATCAAAATTTATTACGGGAGGGTAACTTTCAAGTACGGTTCAGTTTCAATGTTTGGTTTGGAATAATCGGTAGTAGAATCATTGGTCCAATAATATTTGAAGGATCCCTGACTGGTGCCAGATACTTGGGATTTCTGCAAAATGAAATTGAGGACAGTTTAGCTGAATTACCTTTCCAGGGAATGTATTTCCAACAAGATGGCGCTCCTCCCTATAATTCAAGGATAGTAACTGATTTCCTCCAACGGAGATTCGGAGAAAACGTAATTTCGACGAATGTTCCTGTGAGGTGACCTCCAAGGTCACCTGATTTAACACCCTTTGATTTCCTTGTTTGGGGTCATTTAAAAAATATTGTCTACGCAACCGCCGTTACAACCCGTGAAGACCTGGAGCTACGAGTAAGACGCGCAATTAATAGCAAAACGGCCCAGCAATTGGCGAACGTTGTTAGAGAAATAACTATGCGAGTTCAGAAGTGGACAGCATTTTGAACGTTAATGGACAGCATTTTGAACAACTGTTGTAATGCTTTGTATTCATTTTTTGTATTCCAAAGCCACCTTATGTATAACAAGGTAATTAGAACAAAATTGTATTTACTCATTTTCTTTTAGCTGTAATTTTGTTTGTATTTATCGCACATTTTAATACGACATATGAATAAATTCCTTATTAATAGTACTAATAAATGGTACCACGGTACTAATATGGTTCCTTTTGAAAAACTTGAGTTTTTCCCCAAAAACCATTTGGATGAACTTTATTTGCCCATAAATCACTTAATTTAGTATTTTTGACGATATTTCGATTATTCTAACATTACAAGGGCCATTTAGAAATCGGAACCGTCATGGCACACTTAAATGGAAATCTAAAAATTATATTATAAAAAAATATTAACGTTTGAAATGTCACTTATTTGGTATCGTTGGATTCAGAAAATTATGCAGAAATCAAAAATGCAATAATATACAGGGTATTCCATTTAAAATCGAAAGTTAGTGTCACTTCCGGCGAAACCGGAAGTGGAAAAAAAATTACTTGTATATCAAAAGGTGCTGCTTATTATGTATATAAGAGATCCCAAATTTCAATCAATTATCCTCAAAACTAAAGGAGAAAAGGGGGGGGTGTACCATGATTCTGTTATACCCGGCATTTGCTAGAAAATTTTCTGCTTTTTCAATTTATTTTCCACATTCCTTATTTAGCATTGAAGTTTTACGTTTTCCAAAAGTTTTTAACTTACACATGTTAAAAAAATTATCACCTATGAAATAAGATAAAAAATTCTAACGTTTAAATATATAGTGTCAAATCCCTAACTTGGAATTTTCATTGCAACCAATGATATTTCTTTAAAAGAATTACAAGTCCTATTTAAATTTCTAGAATCAATGAAAAGCAAACACTTTTTTTTTCATGGGATGTGGCTAACTTGCGCCTAACAAATAAAAGAGAAGACTTTCTCAAGCTTTATGCATCAATATATTAGTGGGACACAGAAAAAACTAATCTCTGCACTTTGTGCATGCATTTTACACATTGCTTGATAACTTCCTTAATTTCTTTGAAATTAATTACACTGTGAGAAACAGCAGTTTCCAGGGATGTCATTTCTTTTTATTGCACATTGCTTCCTAACACTCATATTTTATTTATTTTAAGCACGTTACTTCTTTGCATTTTTTGGTTGAAGATGGCCTTTTTTTCAATTATAGTCCGGCTATGTTACAAGAGCCTGTATGAATGTGACTTTATTCTTTAAAAAATAAAACTGCAAACTCTAGCTATTAGCACTCTGAATCTTTCCCATGAGAACCATATATTTGAAACAGTCAACAATGGTAACTAAATAAAACATTTTTGGTAAATATAATTCCCTATGTAAATAAAATATAGATTACAAAAAATTAATTATTGATTTTTAGAATATTATTGTTACGCCACTGGACTATGTAGACTGGTTAGATGAGACTGGAATTGTATGCGAACGGCCGGGAATATTCTGGAATACTCTAGACCGTGTGAATGGATGTATAAATAAGACGCACGGTGGGCCGAGAATCAATCTTAAGTTGAACGTGAACGAGTACAGAAGAAATAAGAAAGAGACTTATAAGTGTTCAAGTGTGATTATAGTTAAGACAGTAATTAATCTATTGTTGTTAATTGTTAATTAGTAAATAAAGTAGTGAGTAAGTGTTACCTGGACTTTCAATCAACGAATCTACGAGTATAGGTGTTTGTGTGGATAGCAAACACGTAACAATTTGGTGTCGGAAGTGGATTTGAAGAGAAATTTTCGAAAAGGTTCTACAGTGTTCTTCTCAGAAATTAGTGGTAACACGGGGAATTAAGCTACTGGACAGTGTTTGGAGGACTATTTCTGGACTGAATAGTGACTTTAAAGTGGATTTTCGAGAAGTTTCTAGAACATTCGATTTAGAAATAGCTGCAAATACGCGAGTGTCGCTAGTAATAACTAGGGCTGGGAATCGAATACGAATAATTCGAGTATTCGAATATTCGAGTATTCGAATACGAATTATTCTAATGGGAAATTATTCGAATATTCGAATACTCGAATACATTCGAGTATTCGATTATTTGATTATATTTGAGTAAATTTGAATATAAAAATATATTATTAAATTATGTACGAATAGGTATGCAGTATGCATCCAACCAAAGTAGATAGATAGTAGGTATAGGTAGGTACCTATTCTAAAATCCAAATATATAAATAGACCACATTAGTGGCACGTTTTACTCCCAGTCAAACTATTCCATCTCTTTCTCGCCTCGACCTTATTCTTACTGTACTAAGGCAGGGGATAAAATTAAATTTTAGAAAACCTGTAAATATTTAACTAGGTATGACTTTTCATGTATTTGTTTTATCTTCACAATCTGCGTCTTTTTTAAAAACATTCTAATTTTAGAGCACTTATTTTTTTCGAAAAGGAAAAATAGATACAGAAGTATAATAAACTAGCTGTTTTCGTTTTATTTAAGCTTCAATAGTTAAATGTGAACAATAGTTCCTCAATCCTAAAATAAAATACTAACTAAATAATTCTGACCCTTAAAGCACATGTACAGGAGACATACCCTATTGTGGGTATGGAAAGCAAATCAAATTGCCTGCTTAGTGAATTACGTCACGACTATTATTGTGGTCTATCCAACCAAATACTCAAATAGAGTATTCACTATTCACTAGTATTCACTATACCTATTAATAATGAATATTCGAGGATCCGGTTTATTCGGATACCTATTCGAATAATTTGGATTATTCGAGTATTCGAATAGTTCGAATATTCGAATATTTTTTCGAACGAATATTCGAATAATAAAATCTGAAAAATTCCCAGCCTTAGTAATAACGTGTTGTAGACTGAGAAAAAGGACTACTAGTAGTCCAGCACTAGTGCTGTTTCGAGATTTTTCTGGAACATTCCATTAATAAAATAGACGTGATATCAACATTTTACGGACTTAATAGTGTAATAAACTTTATTTTGAACTGATTTACGTGTCGTGAGTTAATGCCAATAACAAGAAGTATGGCAGAGAAACAAACACAAGACTTGCTAGCAGCGTTATTGGAACGAATGAACGATCAAGAAAGAAAAAGACAGGAAGAAAAGGAAGAACAAGGGAAGACGACAAGAAGAAAGAGAAGAACAAGAGAGAAGACGACAGGAAGAAAAAGAAGACCAAGAGAGAAGACGACAGGAAGAAAAAGAAGACCAAGAGAGAAGACGCCAGGAAGAAAAAGAAGACTTGATAAAAATGATCGAAGGCCTGGAAATAAGACGGCAGGAAGAAAAGGAAGAGCAAAGAAAGGAACGCCAGGAAGAATTAAGACAAATTATGGAGGGACAGCATCAAGTCATGCTCTCGGTCACTGAACAATTGAAGGAAGATGTACAGGCTGAAGTCATGGAAGTGAAGGAAGAAGTCAGTGAATTTAAAGGAAAGTTTGAAGGAGAAATAACGGAAGTTAAGGAAGAAGTAGCCCGACTTAAACAACAATTAAGAGAGAAGGGTGGTCAGTTAGTACTGTCGTCTGGTACTAGGTTACAACCACCTTCCTTCGACGGTCAAAGTTCATGGTCAACATATAGAGACAATTGAGGCAGCTGCATGTTCAAACAACTGGAACGATGAGGAAAAAGCAACAGCATTGGTATTAGCACTAAGGGACCAAGCATTAGACCTGCTCCAAACAATTTCTGCCGCACAGCAACAAAACTTTAGCATTTTGGAGGCAGCGTTAGAACTAAGATATGGCGACCAACATCTCGCCCAAGTATATCAGGCTAAGCTCAAATCACGCAGACAACGAGGTGGAGAAAGCCTCCAGGAGTTCGAAGCTGCGGTAGAAAGATTAGCCCATCTAGCCTATGCTGATGCACCAATGGAATTTCAACAACAGTTAGCAGTTGGTACATTTATTGATGGAGTAAGGGACCAAGAAGTTAGGCGAATTCTTAAGTTGGCCAGGCATAAGCTTAGTAGTGAGGCTTTAGTACATGCACTGGAGATTGAGGCTGCCTATAAGGATACCACACAATAAAATCAGAGAGTACGAACTGTGAGTGTGGAGGAGGACAAGCCAGACAACACAACACAAAACCTGATATCTGATCTACACAAGATGATGACCCAACTACTGACAAAATCGAACTCCCGGCAGAGACAAGACCAACAACAAAGAAGTGGAAGGCCGAATGGAGGCATCCGTTGTTATAGGTGTGGCACAAAGTCGGCCATATCAAGAGAAACTGTCGTCATCGCAGCACAGAAAGGGTAAATGCTGCTGTGGTTGAGGAGCCTCTGGAAAACTAAAAATGGCTGGCACTTTGGGGGCTGCGCTGGCCAAGAAATGTTGTGACCCCCGAGAAATAAAAGTTTCCCAACTTCGGAGAGTTCAAAGTAGTCTGTAGTTGGAGGGTTATGTAAATAAGAAGAAATGTGTGTTCACAATCGACACCGGAACTACGTCATCAATAATACAGGCAGGATTCATAACTGGTTTCAAAGTAAATAAAGCACAGAATGGATTAGTCATCCGGACAGCTACAGGAGATAGGGCGGCGGTTTATGAGGAAGTCGACATGGAGATGCAGATTGGCCGCTTATGTTTTAAACACCAAGTTATCGTAGCTGACATTACAGATGACTTCATTTTAGGATTAGATGTCATGGAAAAATATGGATTTGTACTTGACGTTGGAGAACGAGTTCTCAGGATTGGAAATGAAGAAATTATTCTTTCAACGGCAGATGAAAAATTCCATATTAGGCTACTAACTTCGAGGACAGTAAAAATTCCTGCACTAACAGAGAAAGTAATTGAGGCAGTCCTGGAGGAAAATTCTGTGGGATACCGCTTTGGCCTCGTTGAGAAGGATGACTCAATTAAAATGACAGACAATGTAATCCTGGCAAGGACTTTAACACAGACTACAGACAAGATACCGATTAGAGTGGTTAACCTAAATTTACACTCAGTGACGTTCAAAGAAGGCGAAGCAATTGGCACCTATGAATCAGTCACATGGATTGCGAGATGTGAAGAACAAATCATTGGAGCTTCGTCTACAGATATGGACCAAGAAGTTGTAAAGATGTTAAATGCCCAGTTAGAACATTTAACTCCAGATGAACATAGAGAAGCTTTAAAATTTTTAAAGAAAGAAAGTACAGTATTTGCAAAGGACACAGAAGCTCTTACAAAGACCAACATAGTGCAACATCGAATAAATACTGGTGAATCAGCTACTATTCGTCAACCACCTAGGAGGCGCTTCCATTAACAAAACAAGAAGAGGCTTCTACAATGGTACAGAATATGCTTAAAGACGGAGTTATTGAGGAATCAACCAGCCCTTGGTCGTCGTCAGTAGTTTTGGTTGTTAAGAAAGATGGAACTTTAAGATTCTGTGTCGACTACAGGAAGCTGAATGACGTCACAAGAAAAGACAGCTATCCACTACCCCGAATTGATGACACACTAACTACGCTGGCAGGCTCACAGTGGTTTTCCACTCTAGATCTTCGAAGTGGATATTGGCAAGTGGGACTTCATCCAGATGACAAAGACAAGACAGCCTTTTCGACAGGAAGTGGCCTTTATCAATTCGCTGTGATGCCTTTCGGCCTGTGCAATGCGCCAGCGACTTTTGAAAGACTGATGGAACTGGTACTACGAGGACTAACTTGGAAGACATGTCTAGTTTATCTTGATGATGTGATGGTTATGGGACGGGATTTTAAGGAGCATTTGAAGAACCTTCAAGAAGTGTTTGGAAGAATTAAAAATGCACACCTGAAATTGAATCCCAAAAAGTGCCTAATGTTCCATAAAGAGATAAAATTCCTAGAACATGTCGTGTCTTCGGAGGGAATAAGAACAGACCTAGACAAGATTTCCTCAGTACGAGATTAGCCGAGGCCTTCAAATGTTCACGAAGTAAGAAGCTTCTTTGGCCTATTCACTTACTACAGACGATTTGTCGAACGATTTGCTGATATTGCGAAGCCACTACACCGGCTTACAGAAGAGAAGGTTCAGTACCAATGGACACAAGAGTGTGAAACATCATTCAGAACCCTAAAATTAGCACTGTGTTCGAGTCCGGTTCTTTCATACCCAAAACGGAAAGGTCTCTACGTATTAGACACGGATGCCAGTAATTCTGGACTTGGATGTGTTCTTTCCCAAATTCAAAGTGGACAGGAAAAAGTAATTGAGTACTTCAGCAAGACGTTGTCGAAGCCAGAACGTAACTATTGTGTGACACGGAAGGAACTATTGGACATTGTCAAGTCCTTAGACCATTTTCACAAGTACCTATATGGACAACATTTTAAAGTGCGGACCGACCATGCTGCATTAAAGTGGTTATTGCAGTTGAAGACTCCGGAAGGCCAACTAGCTCGCTGGATAGAAAAACTGCAGCAGTACGAACATCGTCCTGGAAAATCCCATAGAAATGCAGACGCTCTCTCCTGAAGACCCTGTCGGGAAGACTGCAAGCACTGCCACCGGGTGGAAAAACAACAAGGGATAATAATTGTAAACACTGTTAAAATTGATGTTCCTGACGATTGGACAAAAGAGACATTAAGAGAAGAGCAGTTGAAGGATCAAGAAACTGGTCCTATTCTGGAATGGAAAGAAAGAGGAGCCCGACCTGGCTAGAAGGACATTTCAGACAAGGCAGTGGGACTGAAGGCTTTGTAGGCACAATGGGATTCCCTTAGAGTAGAGGATGGATTGTTGGAAAGAGCTTGGGAAAGTCCAGACGGGAAGGAAATTTCTTTGAGATTGGTAATTCCCAGGTGTCGCTACCAAAAGTACTCCAGGAACTGCATAATGGAACGTCTGGCGGACATTTTGACATCAACAAGACTCTCACTAAAGTACGCGAACGATTCTACTGGCTGAACAGCCGCCAAGATGTGGAGGCTTGGTGCCGCAAATGTGAAGTTTGTGCGGCAAGTAAGGGGCCACGGACTAGAAGTAAGGGCCAAATGAAACAATATAACGTAGGGACTCCTTTTGAGCGAATTGCGATCGACGTAGCTGGTCCATTCCCCATGACAGATGATGGGAGCAAATACATCTTAGTTACTATGGACTATTTCAGTAAGTGGCCTGAACCTTATGCCATACCCAACCAAGAAGCAGCCACTGTAGCTCAAGCTCTGGTAGATAATCTAGTATGTCGATTTGACGTGCCCCTAGAACTGCATTCGGATCAAGGAAGAAACTTTGAATCAGGGGTGTTTCAGAAGATGTGTCACTTACTGGGAATTCATAAAACAAGAACAACAGCCCTACATCCACAATCAGATGGAATGGTGGAGAGATTTAATAAAACCATGGAGGAGCACCTATCCAAAGTAGTTGAGAAACATCAGAGAGATTGGGACCGTCACTTACCTCTTTTCCTTATGGCCTACAGGGCCTCCATTCATGAAACAACAAAACAGACGCCGGCTCGCGTGATGTTTGGGCGTGAGATTAGACTGCCATGTGACTTGGTGTTTAGCACACCAGATGAGGAACGACTTTCCATAAATGACTACACCGATGAAGTTGGTGAACGGCTAAGGAACATTCATGAGCTGGTACGAGACCGAATTGCCATAGCAAGTGATCGCATGACGGTTCGTTATGATCTTAAGGCGAATTCAGGAGGGTTCCAGGCTGGAGATTTGGTTTGGCTATATAACCCACAACGAAAGAAAGGCAGGTCCCCGAAGCTTCACCCGCCCTGGGAAGGTCCTCACACTGTCGTCACCAGACTAAACGACGTTGTATATAGAATTCAGCAAAGTCCAAAATCCAAGATGAAGGTGGTGCATATAGAGAGACTAGCCAAGTATGCAGGGAATATTGAATTGCCTGATCGGGACGTTCAGGCTTAAGGAAGGGGCAGTGTTACGCCAGTGGACTGTGTAGACTGGTTAGATGAGACTGGAATTGTATGCGAACGGCCGGGAATATTCTGGAATACTCTAGACCGTGTGAATGGATGTATAAATAAGACGCACGGTGGGCCCCAAGATTCAATATTAAGTTGAACGTGAACGAGTAAATAAGAAATAAGAAAGAGACTTATAAGTGTTCAAGTGTGAGTGTAGTTAAGACAGTAATTATTCTATTGTTGTTAATTGTTAATTAGTAAATAAAGTAGTGAGTAAGTGTTACCTGGACTTTCAATCAACGAATCTACGAGTATAGGTGTTTGTGTGGATAGCAAACACGCAACATCATTTTTAAGTCTCATTATTTATCAAAATTATTTATTAAATATTACTTATTATACAGAGAAATTACTTCAGGCTTTTAAATTAATTTCAAAGCTTCAATTCTTAATAAATTAAAAATATTTTTTGTGCAGTTATTCCCCAAATATGTTTGCCCCATCAAATTCAAGATTTTATTTCATAACATTACAACATTGTTTAGAAAATCATACATGTATATTTTTAAACAAATTATACTTCGTACAATATTCTGGTTTCACTAGATCTTGCGAACATGTTATATACAGGGCGTTATTACAATATACTGAGTGTACACCGGATGCGTCTCAGACATTCTCACACATACATATCAGATGTGTACCAGATGTTGTCATGGGAATAGCTATTTACATTGGTTCCCATACCCGGACATTCACCCGCATATGACGCATACCATCTGCTATGTCCAGATGTTGTCTAGACAGCACATGTTGTTCCCCTCATACCGCATACCCCTTTTTTACCAGTTCTACCATCTGCCTAGTATGACTCATCACATCTTCTCTCCCTGCATACCCCTATATGATGTGTCGTGCTCTGATTGGCTGATCACTGATCTTTCGCTCCGTCTTAAGTCTGTCATTTCTTAACTGTTAACATTTATAATCAAAAATAAAATTATATCAGGTCAGCATAGTTTTAGTAAGGGTAGTACAGAAACGCCTCTGTATGAATTTCACGAACAAATAGTAACGGCTCTGGATAGTAAAATTCAGATTTATGGACTTTTTATCGACTTTTCACGGGCATTTGATTGAGTGGACCATGAGTTGTTACTATCTAAATTGGAGAGATATGGCATAAGAGGTGTAGCCTTAAAGTTACTACACTCCTAGTCATCCTGCACGCAGAGCAATAAAAAAAATTTCAGATAGCTAAGCAGCTCTAAAAGCTCTTGGCTCTTACCGGTGTAACTCCAAAACGGTATGGAACTGTCAGAAGGCTCTAAGTAATCAGAGTGTCGTCATCGAAAATATTCAAAGCAATATTTTACTTATCAAACCGGGTTTGTCGCAAGGATCCATATTAGGTCCTTTACTTTCTCTTTTATACGCAAATGAATTGATCGATTTTCTACAAAATCTATTAACAATTTAGTAATGTATGCCGATGACACCAATCTATTAATATCACAAAATAAATCGGTTACTCTTGTTGAAGAGGCCGAAATTATATACCAAAAAATAATTGTGGTCAGAAAAAAATCATGTAACTCTTAATGTGCAAAAACCAACGTTAGTGAATTAACTTAAAGTAGTTTTTATCCAGAGAGCTTATCTATTTTTGAACAAGACGATGGAAGAGTAGATGCAACTGAAACCACAACGTTACTTGGTATCACTGTAGACAAAAAATTGAATTGTAAATCCCATATTGACAGTCTTTGTACAAAACTTAGAAAGAATTGCTATACTCTAAAATTTATGTCTAATCACTGTCCTCGAACTATACTATTAACTCTTTATTATGCTAATATTAACAGCCACTTGAGATATAGCATTCTTAATGGAGGAAGATGTGCTTCGAGACCAAATAGTCTATTTGTTCTACAAAAAAATGGCAATTAGAGTTGTGGCAGGTTGGTGGGTCATGCAGAACATCTTTCAAAAATTTAAATATGTTGACAGTAGCAGGATTGCACGTTTATGAGCTGTGTATATTTGTCTATCAGAATAGAGATCAATGGAAACCATCACATATATGAAACAAGGTCCCGTAATATGCTATTACCGGGTTCACACCATACAAATATTTTTCAGAAAAGCCAGTCATTCTTAGCATGCAAAGTTTTCAACAAATTAGACGATACTATTAAAACTGCCCCTAATATAAACATTTTTTAAAGTAGACTAAAAAAGCATATCATAAATGAGAATATTTATACTGTTGAAGAATTTTTACCTAAGTGTTAGTAAAGTATGTATTTAAAAGCATATTTCTGTAGCTGGATCCACAAAAGATGGTAGTCCAATTTTACCCTTTTTGATACTGCAACACAACTGGACTTTCATCTACCTTATATTGCTGTTTACAAAAAAATGGAAGTCACTGTTCTAATACAAATATTTTTAAAAACATATCTTAACAGATGGTTGTCCCATATTAAGCATACACGGGAGATGGTAGTCCACATCATTATTCATTCATTACACACACATTCTTTGTTCGCTTGTTTGTAAGTATAACATAGTTTCAAAAGATGGTACTCACTCTGATGAGATTGAAGTCCACATTATAACAGTAGATGGCAGAGCCGTAGCTAGGGCGTGGTGAAAGTGGCATTTGCCACGGGCGCACGATCTTAGGGGCGCAAAATTGGAAACATTATGGCAAGACAAAAGACACACGCACCAAAGCCGGAGTCTGCATCTAATGTAATGTAAAACAATGGAGTCAAAGAAATCGATTCCGCACCTTTGTTTCACATTACATCCGGTGTCAGTGCTAGCTCTGGCTCAACTTTATCGAAGCGTGTTGTGTGTTTTGCATACGTTGGCCGTTGACTAGCAGCAGCAGTTCATTCGCTCATTTTCGTTGCTTCTCGCACTACTAAGCGCGCGCGCAACGTCTTTAAATTAAAATTGATTTAGTGGGAGTTCAAGCTGCTCAGATAACTCCAAAAATGCAAACTTTTTCGGAACAGTTCAACAAATATATAACTTTTTTGTTGGGTCATCTTTCCACTGGAAACTGTTGAAAAGCAAACTTAAGGTGTCTTTAAAAGGAACAAGCAATACACGCTGGTCATCAAAAGCTAACGCTATCCATGCTTTGAACTTCCAACTGGAAAAAGTTGTCGACATTCTTGAAGAGGTCAGCGTATCAGAAAAAGTACTGGAGATACAATTGTGCAAGCAAAGGCGTTATTAAAGTTAATGAAAAAAATTTGAATTCATCTGTTATTTGACGTTTTGGAATATTCTTTTGAATAAAATAAATAGGATTAATCTTTTCTTGCAAGAAAAGCAGCATGATGTATCAAAAGGTGCCCGAATGATTCAGGGACTGTTCGACGAAATAAAAAATATAGACAAGAAGATTTCGTCACACAATTCAGTCTTCAAAGTTGATGGCAGAGAAAATGGACATTGAACCAATACTTCAGGAGTCTCGAAAGCGCAAAAAAACAAAAATGCCTGGGAAGAAAGCAAGCGATGAATCTCATTCTTTTGATTCCACCACGCAGTTAAGAGTTGGATTGTTGCAGGTTCTTGATACAATCATCATGCAAATGGAAGAAATATTTGTGGCTCTAAATGAGCTAGCAGATAATTTTGGGTTCCTAAACGGGGTTTCTATATCGAGACAACCACTTTGGAAGAATTAAAAAGAAAGCCACAGATCTTGCACTTAAGTATCCTGCTGATTTAAGTGCTTACAAATTTACATCAGAAGTAGAAAGCTTCAAATTCCAAAGTAAAACACTGCAATAAAATTTTATCGAAATGGGTCCCTTGGAAATTTTGCAAGGTATGTATAACCTGTCCATAGAAAATATTTATCCAAACATACAGACGGCCTTGAGAATAATCCTAAGCATCCCAGTGACAATTGCTGCGTGTGAGCGTTCGTTCAGCAAGTTTAAGCTTGTGAAGTCATATTTACGTTCTTCTGTAGGGCAACAACGATTAACAAATATGTCTATACTTTCAATTGAAAAATCAACTGCAATTAATTTAAATTATGATGAGATTATAGACATATTTGCTGAATCTAAATCTAGAAAAGTTAAATTTTAAGTTGTATATTTATTATGTCGATATGTGATTAAAACCAAATATTTTAATTGTTTTTTTGTTCGGAGAATATATTTTCAGTTATTTTATTATTAGACTACTTATTTTACATTTTTAGGTTTTTTGTTCTTATGTCTGTTTTCATTAAAATAAAATATATATTTCCTCAGCTTTTTAATTTGGGGGAGGCGCAAAACTCATGATTTGCCACAGGCGCCAACAAGTCTAGTTACGGCACTGGTAGATGGTATAACACAATAAAAGGAGAACTATCATTTTATTTTAGTTTTGTATAACAATGTCGACAAACATGTTTTCGTCGAGAACTATGAAAATTATGAAAAATGCAGAAGCTGCTATGCAGGAAAATACACTGATAGCATTAGAAACATCTGGTAAGTATTAATAATTACCCATAATAAATTATTGATATAATGCGACAAAGCCAGATGTTTTGACTCCCATTAGTGCAACATTGCAACTTATTAATAAAATGAAATATGAAAATTTACAGAATCTTTTAAAATCAGCTAGTCAATCAGTAGTCAAAACGTATATCGGGTGTAACATTGTATTTTCTTATTTTCTTTTAGCTGTAATTTTGTTTGTATTTATCGCACATTTTAATACGATATATGAATAAATTCCTTATTAATAGTACTAATAAATGGTACCACGGTACTAATATGGTTCCATTTGAAAAAATTGAGTTTTCCCCAAAAACCATTTTGATGAACTTTATTTGATCACAAATCACGTAATTTAGTATTTTTGTCCGGTTTTTGATTTTTCTAGTATTACACGTGTCATTTAGAATAAATCGGACTGTCATGGCACACTTAAATGGAAAACTAAAAATTATATTATAAAAAATATTGACGTTTGAAATGTCACTTATTTGGTATCGTTGGATTCAGAAAATTACGAAAAATTCAAAAATGCAATAATATACAGGGTGTTCCATTTAAAAATCGAAAGTTAGTGTCACTTCTGGCGAAACCGGAAGTGAAAAAAATCACTTGTATGTCAAAAAGTGCTGATTATTATGTATATAAGATATTCCAAAAGTCCAATCAATTATCTTCAAAACTAAAGGAGAAAAGGGGGTGTACCATGATCCTGTTACACCCGGTATATTACAGAAATATCCTTCTGCTGCCAACGCTAATGAATTTACATTGATTGAGGATGGTGGCGATACTGAATAGAAAGGATAAAAATATTCTTTGTTGTTTTTTTATGCAAAATAATTATGTGAATCACAAAATGTTCCTTTTGTAAAATTATTATAAATAAGGTAGTTTTTGCTGTACTAAAATAAACTAATTACATATTATGCCTTAAACTTTATATCTTTTCCTTAACATCAACATACCCTTATACCTATATTAATTTTGTTAGTTATGGTTATTCAGTAGAAAAACGGACAGAGTTTACTTCATACAACAGTAATGAAGATTCAAATGATGGAAGTCCATTATACATTGGAAAAATTATAATAAATACAGTAATATACATCTAATAGTATATTCAAGTACTGACATGTTGCTTATAAAAAACTATAAACGTTACATAAATACATTAAGAGAATAAATTTATTTGTCACCATAATAAATATTTGTCATCAAACAAAATCCTCTGATTATGAAATTCAATCACAGAAATTATTTTTTATCTCACATTAACATAAGCGTCTCCAAGCATGTCTATCCAAATTTATAACAGTTTGTATCCAAAATAAACGAATAATCATCGTAACTTATGTCCAATGAATCTGTTTTACGTTCGGAATAATAACTATGTTCTCAAAATAATAGATCTATCACCAAATAAAATGTTTCAGAACCTTATTACGATGTATGTTTTATTCTTTTTGTCCACTTGAGGCAAAAAATGTGCCTATTGGCCAAAAAGGAAAAGAGGACGCCCCACAAAATCAAAACCAGCTCTTATTACTCAGTGAGTTATTTCGCGTAACTAAATTTTTTGTTCAATTATTATTTTTAGGTTTACCGTTAGTTTACTATTAGTTATGTCCATACATAACGTACGTAGTTTTCATAATATTTAAATTTTTAATAAATACAAGTCTTTAAGAAATTTGTATATTTATTTAACTTCCAATTAGGACAGACATACCTGTTTATCACAACAATTACAGATCATCATCTGATTGCCATACATTTATAGACAATCGTTTTGAAATAGTTTGGTGTAAACAAGTTGGTGACAGATCTATCAATCTGAGAATAAATCTAATTATTTTGGTGACTAATTACGTTATCGGGTGATTTGCCATAAATTTATAGATAATCGTTTTGAAATAGTTTGGTGTTAACAAGTTGGTGACAGACCTATCATTCTGAAAACAAATCTAATTATTTGATAATTAAAATCACATTAAATTGGTGACCGATAAAATAACACCCATACATTAAATATCATAATTAAATCATAAACGAAATTACCATATTAATAAAAGCAGCCTTCAAATTTTGTTTGCCGCATTCTATGAATTTATAATTATTATCTTCCATCTTTTGTGCATCCAACTACAGATTTATTATATACACTTTGTATGTTTTATCTATTTCCAAACGTTGACAGACGAAATTCGGCCTTATAAGATGTTGTGCAAGCGCTCATAAAAAAATCAACAACTAGGTACTTACGGGGTCATCGTAATTAAAAAATCAAACAATATTTAGAATTCTGAAATTCCACTCCACAAGGCTATTAATAAGTATTTTTTTGATAATATCAACAGTTAAGTAGTTAGAGGCGTGTTAAACAAAAATTTCCTTGATCAAGACGGCAAATTTCAGCACGCTTTAAACGGTGACCTTCTGCATTTAACTGCGTGCTTTCCGAATTTAATTAATTATTTTTTAATGTTTACATTGACAAAAATTATATTTTTATTTAACAAAAATGTTAGACGACATTCTGTAGAGTAAAATAACGCAAAATTATTTTAAGGGTAATTTTTACATTTCACCCACTACAGGACATTTTGACGTCCAACGAATTTTGGAGTCCCAAAGGGTAAAAATAATTCAAAATAGGTTTTAGCTTTTAACCTCCCAAGAATGCAAAAAGCATTCTTCCACCTTTTTCTTGTTTCATTTTCTTTAATTAAACACAACGGTAAAAAATAAAATACAACCAATACAACATCAAAACATCTTTAAGAATATTCCTTTTTGTTTATTGAAATTTTCGTGTTTTTGGTTTTTTTTTTTGCTTGATTTCACTTTTTCGATGTAGGATTTAATAATTAAAATTGGAAACTGGAGAATGGAAACACATTGAAAATGTACGAAAATGAGATTAGAAATTTGATTTGAATTTACATGATTGACATTTATAATGGTGAGAAATTCTAATAGAATTTTTTATGGTCATTATTGACCAAAACAGATTTCTGTCCGAATTTCACGTCAATAATGACCACCCACAACACGACTATAGATCAGCCTCTTTTCTACTTCATAACAAGAACTCTGTTATAACATGGCTTCTTAAAACAACTAATGTTCTTTTAATACTTTTAGTATTACATAGACAATTGAAAAATATTTAATTGATCATCTTTAGATAGTAGTAGGATATATTATACAGGGTACGCAGTCATTAATTTTTAAAGGTTATTCTATTTCAAAAAATATTTAAAAAATTTCCTATATACATGAGTCCAGAAATCTCTCCTAAGAGAGCTAGGGCCTTCTGAAGGGGGCACCCAAAATTGGCATTTTACTTAATATCTCAGAAACCCTTTGAGCTACAGTGACCAATTTTTTGCACCTGGTCTGATATCAATAAAGGTCATTATTCTATGTTATCCACCAAGAGTAAATTCAATCTTGAGAGCACAAAACGGGAAGGAGACTTCCCTCTCCCCCCCCCAAACTTTTTTATGTATATTATTTATGATTGTATTATCAGAATGATTCCATGGTCAAAAATACACAAGAAACTTATCTTGTTGTAACGCCATGTTGTAACTTATATGCACATATTTTGTATATCGATATTTATCACCTATCAACTATTTAATAGAAAACTTAGATTTTATTACTTTTAAAATTAGTAGTGCGTGGTTGTACTATGATTTTTTTCTGGAACAATTACTTAAATTGTCTATAAGCTTTCCTCAAAAAATCAGTTGCTACTTTTTGCTATTTTAGATTTGGTTACAATTTATTAAAATGGGTGCACACACGAATTAAGCTCGTTGCCAAACGGACTTTGTTTTTAAGAAACAAATATATGAACTTAATATATTTATTTAAGCACGTTCACAGTTACATGGATTCGAAGTAATATAACAGATATGTAAGGTTCCATCTGCCTTTATATAACATTTCTAACAAGTTGGTTATCTATTATATTAAAAAGCATGATTAGATTACTTGATGGAAATATATAAAAATGTATATAATAAATATCTTAACCATACTCAATTAACAAGCTACTATTAATATGTTTAACTTAATAGATCGAAAAACAGGAAAGCTGTTGGTGGTCCTAACTAACAATCCATATATTATGTTCGATTATATCTCCTCCATCCTTAAGAGGAAAACAAAAGGGACTTATTGTTTTCTGAGGTTATATTTTGCAGTTCTGTTTCATTAAGTCCGTTCTGCTTTTGTGAGTTTTTCTTTTTAAATACATTATATAAAATTATTTTATTAGAAAAAATATAAAATTTATAAATACATATTAAAATTATAAAAAATATAATGAATTGCATAAATGAGGAACGATTGTTTATTTGTTGGCAAATTCATTTGTAATAGGTCGTGCATTTTTATGAAATCACTATTTTTCTTTAATATCCTGTAATTTTGTTAAAGATACATCGTGAGGTAACTTAACAGTCCTTTTTTCGATGCACTGATGTCCAACTGAACTATTGGGAGTTCATAGTGTTGTTCCTTTTCTGAGTGGTTAGTACAGATGGTGTCTTCGTTAATTATGACACAACAGCCCGGTTGAATGCTGATTACTTCAGGTGATGTCGTCTCGTGTAGACCATTTGTTTGGCATTTTTGACTAATTATTATTTTTGTATTCGGGACTACGATATGATTGTTGTTGACTGGCTCGATGATATCGTCCGTTATGATGAGATGTTTGGTAGAATAGGTATTATTATGCTTGCCTGTTGGAACTTTAGGCAAACAGTCTATTGAAGTAGTCGGATTTACTACATAATAAATACAGGTGTCTTCTGTTTGAGTACATTGTTGGTCTTTATAATGGTGCCAAGTATTATTTAGGATAATGTAGGGTTTCCGTGGTATTTGATTTTGGAAATTAAATGGAATGGGAATCAATCGGAAATAATCGTATGATTTAATGTATAATATCGGGATACAGGTATTCCATACATTAATTTACTACCTTTTTTGGTAAAAGTCAACACTGCAAAGTGAATAATAAGATTGCACATTATTAAAGTGTGCCATAAATTTGTCTCATTTCTTTAATTATTAAATCAAATTCTTTCACAGGTAAAATTGAACTGTGTAAAGTATGTAGTTTAGCAAATAATATTGAATTCTCTAATATATCTAGAACATGCACGATGTCTCTGCAATTTGCATTGAGAAGATTTAAACTTTCTAAGACCTTAAAAGTTCGTTTTATCTTGTTGGTTACTTTCGAAATATTGGTAACTTGTTTTGTTATATATTGTTGATTGTCTATGTTTTATTTATTAAATTATTAACTTCTGATACGAGGTGTTTTGTAACAGATATCTGATTTCTTAAATCATGTTGTATTATTTGTTGATTTTTGTTTAAAATACTTATAGCTCAATTATATCTTTCGCCATCATCAGCGTCCAAGGTGCCAAAAAGCCATTTATAATCTTTACCTATGAGATTAATTAATCCTCTTTTAAATCTACGTGGTTTCAGATTATCTATTTTGTTTCATATTAACATTAGCGAGTTGTTAACTAAATGTTCGTAATCTATTCCTTGGTACATTAGGTCCGGAAATATAGTTTCATATTGTTCTCGAATTAAATTAATGTTTGATTTTACGTTTCTTACTGGTTCGTTAAATTTAGAAATGTCAACATATTTTACGAATGTATACTTATGTGTAGTTATTTAAGCTTTGCCTAGATATAGTGGTAGTATAGGGTTTTGTATATTTGTAAAAGTAGTGTCCGTCTGTCCATGTGTCGCAAGTATTAACAGCGACGTCAGACATCTGGTAATTTTAGTCAGAGTCATCTGAAACAACAAAGGCGTTACTCTAGGTGGTTTTAATTTATTTTTATGATATTTACTATGGCTAATGATAACTTTGCTTCCCTTGACTTCTTTTATAATAATTTGTTTATTTTTGGGGCTAGCTTTATTTCGATTCTCGGTTTGTAGATATAATGGTTTTTCTATATAGTATGAAGGAGGATCGTGGTGTTTTTCAGTAATGTTTTCGAGGGTTTTCGTTTTTGTGTCTTTATTTCTTTGCTTCACGGTGTCATTAATGTCTGAATAATTTTTAAATGTTTGTCTACGTAATTTGTTACTATGTCTTTTGTCGTGATGTCAAATGGATCTTTGGATATTCTTCCGAACATAATTTGAAACGGTGTCATTCTGGTAACAGAATGAATTATTATAGTCAAAAATACTTAATTTCATTAGTTGCATAATAGATTTGTTAACCTCGATACGTAACGTTCTTATACTGTCACAGACTGAGGGCCCGGCACTGTCTTTGCTAATGTCGAATATAATTGATTCTTATAGGAATTCAAGCATTTTTCAGAAATAGGTACGGTTAATACTGGGTTTTCTAATGACGTGTGGTGGGTTTGCTCTGTATTGTCTACGGGAGGTTTTAGTTGTAGTCACTTATTATGAGTGCTTTCGTCTTTGTCTTGGTCAAGGGGCCGGTGTTTGTTAAAGTAGATAGGCTGTCTTCTAATTGTTATAATGATTCGAGGGCTGGGGTTAAAAAGGTGTGTTAGTTGGTTTTAGCAAGTATTAATCATTTCATCATTTACATTGTCAGTAAGGTCGTGTAGTATTTTGTTTGCATCATGGTCATCCGTATTGTCTATTATTGATGCCGTTTCTAATGCGTTGATTTCGACCCATGATAGTGCGTCAGCGTTATTTTTACCTTTTCTGTACACTATAGTATAGTCATATTCCTCTAGTTTTAACCGCCATCTGACAAGTCGCGAATTCGGCTCTTTTAAGTTGAACAGTCATTAAAAGGATTTGTGATCTGTTACAATTGTGAATTTACGTCCGAGTAAATAGTCTGTAGACTTTCGTAAAATGGACTATGCTTAATAATTCCTTCTTTATGGTGGAATAGTTCAATTCTGCTGAGTTTAGAGTACGCAAACCGTAGGCTATTGATTTATCTTTGCCAATTGGGCCTTGACTTAGTACTGATCCAATTGAAACGTTTGATGCGTCTGTTGTTAATATAAAAGGTTTAGAGAAATCTGGGTATTGTAAAACAGGATCGTTAGTTAATACATTTTTGCATTCTACAAACGATGGGCTGTGTATTATCTTTTCGTCTTTTTTAAAACATTGCGTAAAAGGTTTTGTTCATTTCGCGAAGTCTTTAATAAATCGCCTGTAGTAACCTAAAAGTCCTAAGATCTAATTTCTTTTGCCGTTCTAGGAATGGGATATTTTGTAATTGCTTCTATTTTTCTAGGATTTGGTGTTATACCTTCAGGTGCTATTACATGACCAAGATACAATACGTTGTCACAAATACAAGGGGTTTTAAATTTGTGCTTTTGAGTGCCTGTGGTTTCTATTTCTCCCTATCTGGGTTATTATATTAAGTTGGGCGCCACGTGACTTTTTGCCACAAAAGTTAATCTTAATTTTATGGCCTTGGTATTTGATCGTAGAATGAAATTTCCTCAAGGTCAGTTTTTACGATACGGAGTGTTAGCCTGTTTTTATCCTCTGACTATTTCTGTGTGCCTTTGGCTACGCTAGCAGAGCTGAGCAAGACTTCAGCAACTCCTCTTCGGCGGTCCTGGCTTGAGAGACCTGTTTCTACCTTAGATCTTGTAGCTGAGGGATTTAATCAAGCGGCGTATGCATTTTATCTATTTAATTAGGGCAAGAAAAAATTGCACAGGGGTTCCCTGACAATTTGGTTTTTTTCTGGCCTGAAAATGACTTTAGGAAACCGCAAAATATTTTTCCGATCAGTTTTGATGCAAAAAATGGCTTTTTGATTCCCTAAAAATGATTATGAAAACTGAAAATATTTGTTCAGTTGCTGAAGGCCAAAAAAAATTGAACAAGGGGTTCCTTGCAAAGTTGAATTTTATTGACGAGACCAGGCGGACCTAAAATTTTTTTGTCGTTAAGACCAAAAATAAATTTCGACAGGAGATCCTTTAGAAAAACGTAAAATTCACAATCACAAACCACATCTTAAAAATTTCTGAAAAAATTGTTGAAATCCAACAAGTTGACCTACAACTCGGATCCCACTAGCCTGCCAAAAAGTTTGCGCAAGACTTCACGACTTTTCTTAATAATGATCGATTTATAAAAACCAAAAAAAAAAAAAATTATTAAAAATTTTTATTAAAAATTTTTTGTTGGATTCGAAAAAAAATTTGTTTGTGCAGTGTATCTTTTTATGCTTAATTTGATTTTATTAGAATGAAATAAATTTGAAAAATTATTTTCAAACAACTAAGTTAAAAGTTATAAAAAATTATTTTTTGTAAAAATTTAGGCTGTCGAATCTTAAAACTCAAAAAATTTCAATAAATTCTGAAACTTGTATGGTAGTCCAGTAAACACCCGGGAAACTTAGAACTAAGCAAATTTTGTTAAAGAAATGAATTTTAAGTCGAGTTGAGCTTCTGTTTAAAAACAAATTAAAATGTTTTAATTTAAAATGCGGTTCGAGAACTTTTATCAAAAGCCTAGCCTCGCAAATAATAATTTTAAAAATAATTCTCGAAGTATGCAAGTAACTTACTTATCTGTCCTCGGAGATCTCGGAAGAATATGTTCTTTTTTAATAACGTTTGATTTGTAATTTTTTTTGTTAATAGACAGCTTACGTCCGTAGAGGCCTAATTTGGAATTTCTAAATTTAATAAATAAGAAACAACGTAATGTTTTACAATAAAACCTGATGACGGAAGACTCCTCAAGACCTAAATCCACGAAGATTAAAGCTGTCGAAAAAGGGCTTCTGTTTTTCTGCGGTGAATGTTATAGAAATATTTTATAAATTATTTCTTCAATAAAAAACAGAAAAAACTTTATTTTCTATTTTTATTTTTAGAGGACTTCCAGCCAGTTAAATTGACAATTATTTATCCTACGTTTCGTCCGAGTTTTCGGACTTTTTCAAAGTTTTTTCTGTTTTTTATTGAAGAAATAATTTCTACATTAACAGCCAACAACTTGTAAAATATCATCTGAAATATTTTATATGCAATGGACGCCGTCTTCGTTTTTCTACTAAGTTTCTTCTATGGGAAGAGTACTGTTTTGAAAATTTTCTGACTTCGTTATTAATGCGATAAATTTCGCTATTTTCAGTGTAATATTCTTGTTGTTGAACAAATTACTATCTGTAAATATATCCGACTCGTTAGAGTGGTCATCGTATTCGTGAACGTGTAGTTCTTCGTTTTGGAAATTTCGCGTTTGGAAATAATTTGGTTGTCTGAATGGCATTGTTTGACTGTCTTTGTGTTGCAATTGCCCTGGATGTGGTTTACATCGAGGTAGGTTGTTGTAAAGGCATAGTATTGTTTGGTTTTCACACGTTTTGTGGTTTGCCAAAAACTTGTTGATTAGTGGGAAATGATTGTCTCGCGTTATTTTTATGTTGGAAAAACTGTTTTTGTTGATTTTGTAAATCAGCCGGAAATTGTGATGAGGGTCTAAGTGATAAATATTGTACATTTGTATTAGATTGTTTAAATCGTGGTGTCGAATTATATGCACTCGGATGGTGCTTAATTTTATGATTCGGAGGCATATGATTGGGGTTTTGTCTAAATATTTGGTGTTGACTCTCTTTGTGTTGTGTTGAGTAGTCCAAGTTCATGTCTTATATTTTTTGCCTTCGCGAACTATTCTAAGTGCGTCTTCTACTAGAGAATTCGCGTTGCGATTTTAAATACCATCTCTCAATCGTTCGGTTAAATGTTTAATAAAAGTTGTAAAAGCAGATTCGTCATACATTTGTAGACGTACTATTTTATCTTCAGAAGTTAGAGTAGTGTCGGAATTTAATTTAAAACAAATTTGACTACGAATATCTTGTATGCGTTTTCCGAAATTGGAAAGATTATTTTGAAAATGGTCTCAGTGCTGCCATTTAGGCTCCTAAACAACCGAAACCTCTAGGATCTCCAAAATTTTATCTCAAAGATGTGTTAACACTTTGCTAATTATTTAATTCTAGTCTAGCATCGATTAATATCTGAGCTCTACCAGTCACCTTAGATTTTATTACTTGTAATATATAGTGATTTAAAATAATATCATTGGATGTGTATAAGCTATGAAATTAATCTGCTGAATTAATAAAAAATTCTAATAAATCCATTCGTCCGTCATGGACTGGGATTGTGTCTGCAAAAGCTTTAAGCAAAACAAAATTTCTTTCTGGCATTTTGGATTCTGATTTTTCTAATTTGATTATTATTATTTGGTGATATTTGATTTAAATTATCCCTTTATTTATTGTAAAATACATACGAATAACGTGTTATTATACATATATATGTTTATTAAATTTATACCAAGTATAAAATAACTTACTACATGTGATTTTTTGGTTAATATTTCTTTTAATACCTTGTACATCAATTTAATAATTATATCAAATTTATTTATTTTAAGTTTGATCTCTAAAATTTATAAAAAGTAAATATTATTGCACTATGAATGATTTCGTGATAGAATTATTCACTTGCTTAATTTTAAAATCCCTGGAAATTAAAATCACTAAAAACTAAATTTTCGTCTAATTTTCGTTTTTTATGATCTTTAAAATTCGCAAAAATTAAATACGATTGCACTATGAATGATTTCACCACTGAATTATTCAATTGTGTAATTTAAAAATTGCATTAATTCAAAATTCCCAAACTAAAAACTAAATTTTTCACCTAATCCTTACAATTAAGATTTTAGGAAAAGAAAAACAGGAAAATACTTGGCTTACCTTGTTGGTAGTTGAAGATCTCTTGGGTTCTGCTGCTTCAAGTCCAATGAATGTGTTGTGGAACGGTGATTCTTGAAAAAGGCTTAGTTTATTGAAACAAAATTCTTTTTGCAGTTAAAAGAACACCTTTATCCGACCCGACTACGCGAATTAAGCTCGTTGCCAAAGGGACTTAGTTTTTAATAAACAAATATATGAATGGTAATGGTAATGGTGGGGGAGGCTGACGCCTGGCAAGTAGGCCACAGACGGGCCCTTTTTACCAACCCCCAGCTGTCCCCTCAGCCATGTGCTTCTCTTGCTCCCTCATCGAATCTTTCTGACCTTCTGATGAAGGTCAGGATGTCACTCATTGCGAGGGAGCTCATCTCCTCCCCTTAGAAGCGCCTCAGAACCGAAGATACTGTGTCTCAGGCGCCCAAACGCTTCACATTGTCCCAGGAAGTGGTAAGATGTCTCTTCATCACTCCTGCATCTTGGACATGTAGGATCTTCCTCAATACCTATCAATGATAGATGCCTCTTAAGTCTGCAGTGGCCTGTCAGAACACCGATTAAGAGATTCAGTCTTACGACTCCGTCCCAGCAACCAGGCCGATCTCGATTTGTTCGGCCCCGTCACAAAATCTCGGGTTTGCCTGCAGGCCCTGTTGGTCCTCCAGTGCGTCCTCAGTGTCTCGTGGGCCCACTCATTGAGGGCCGTTGTGACCTGCCTTCTTGAAATACCTAACATAGGCTCAGGCCCGTGACAGGGTTCCTCGGCTCCGAGTCTAGCCAATTCATCGGCCTTCTCGTTGCCTGGAACTCCCATATGTCCCGGGACCCATACCAGTCTCACTTGTTTATGCCTGGCCAGCTCTTCTAGGGCATCCCCACACTCCTGGACGAGAGCTGATCTCGTCCTGGGGGAGCACACCGCCTTTAGAGCAGCCTGGCTGTCGGAGCAGATGTATATTATCTGTTCCGCCCCATTCCTAACCTCAGCCCTACCTGCCACCGCTAGGATGGCGTAAACCTCTGCCTGGAAGACCGTGATGTACGAGCCTAGAGCAAAGCTCTCCTGTACTTCTTTGCCTTCCAGATATATTCCCGCCCCGGAAGACGATCTAGTGGCCAGCCGAGATCCGTCTGTATAACACACCAGAGAGTCCGGGCGGAAGTCAATTCTTCCTTCACTCCACTCCTCCCTACTAGGAAGAGTGAGAGTGTAATTCCTTTCCAACCTTAGCTGATCTTTCGCTTCTCTCACCTTCAGGACAGAGAGAGGGATTTCCCTCTCCGTCAGTCCAGCAATTGCTGCGTGACCTTCAGCTCTGCCTGAACACTGCCAGCTTCCAGAATCCCGCATTCTCAGATAGGCCGCCATAGCCTCCCTCTTTATCCACGAGGGAAGCGTTGGCAGGCCTAGCAGAACCTCCAGAGCAGCTGTCGGTGTCGTCCTCATTGTGCCAGTGATCCCTAGGCAGGCTAGTCTCTGGACTTTTGCCAGCTTCCGGGACGTCATCGCTCTGTCCACGCTCGGCCACCAGACCACGGATCCATATTGGAGCCTAGGCCTGATGACCGCCGTGTACAGCCAGTGTAGGATCCGTGGGTTGAGGCCCCAGTTCCTACCTACCGCTCGGCGCAATTGCCAGAAGGTCGCAGTCGACTTTTTGATGACGTTGTCGATATGCGGCCCCCATGACAGTTTGCTATCTAGGGTCACTCCCAGGTACCTAACCTCCTGCACAAGCGCAAGAGGTTTACCGTACATGATTGGTGCCCTAAAATCCTCTATTTTTCTTCTCTTGGTGAATAGGATCATCTCAGTCTTAGATGGATTGACTGAGAGACCTGTTTCGCCGCACCATCTTTCTATTATTCTACAAGCTACCTGCGTTCTGTTGCAGACGACATTTAAGAAGCGGCCGGTCACTAGGACCAGCCCGTCTTCCGCATATGCCTGCGCATAAAATCCTTCCGAAGTTAGGCGCTCCAAGAGACCATCCATTATTAGACACCATAGATGGGGTGATAGGCAGCTGCCTTGTGGACAGCCGCCCCTCACCCCGACGTCCAATTGGCAGTCTCCTAAAGCAGCACTAACTCGTCTCTCTTCCAGCGCAGATTTCACCCATCTGACCAGTACTGGAGCAGTACCTCTAGTCCGAAGGGCATCGCAGATAGTAGTAGTCCTTGCTTTATCAAAGGCACCCTCTATATCAAAAAATATTACTAGGGTGACCTCCTTATGCAGGAGGGCCGTTTCTACATTATGCACGACGGCGTGAAGGGCTGTCTCCGTGGACCTCCCTCGCCTATATGCGTGCTGATTCTTGTGGAATGGGTACCTGGCTAGGTCCCCTTCCAACAGATATCTGTCCACTATCCTTTCCAGTGCTTTTAGCAGGAAGGACGTGAGACTGATCGCCCTAAACGATTTGGCAGCTGTGTAGTCCTTTTTTCCCACTTTGGGGATGAAGACCACTTTAGCTGACCTCCAGGTCAGGGAACATATCCCAGTGCCAGATTGGCCACAAATATTCCTCTTAAATGCGGTAGAAGAATATCCAGGCCCTTCTGAAGCAGAGCTGGGAAGATCCCGTCTGGCCCCGCTGCTTTAAAGGGCTCGAACTCATTCACTGCCCAGACTACAGCTCCGTCCTTTACAATCTCCTCGGCAAGCCGCCAGTCAACTGGTGGCATCGGCCGCTCCGAGGGTACTGCAACGACAGGGCGTTCGCCCGGGAAGTGAACCTCTAAGAGGTGTCTTAATGACTCCTCCCTAGAAGTAGTCCAAGTCCCATCTTGCCTTCGTAGTGATCCTATTGTCTCCCTTGTCTCGCAGCTGAGTATTTTCATCAGTCTGGCGGTTTCCGGTAGGGAGTTCATTTCCCCACAATACTGCCGCCAGCTTTCTCTCTTGCTACGCCTTAGTTCCTTTTTAAAATTTCTCCTAGCCTCCTTGAAGTCGTCCCATGAGGAATCCGTCCCTCTCTTGACGGCTCGATTGTTAGCACGTCTGGCCGTCCGGTGCAGGTCATCAAGCGACCTACTCCACCATCGGGCCCTGCGTACTCCCACCGCCTTGAGTGGGCAGGCTTCCTCATATGCTGAGACTATATGACTTTCTAGGCTAGCTACCTTTATGTCCAATTCCTCAGGGGAGATAATCCTCCCCCCGGTTCGTCTTGAAGACTTGCCAGAGTAAGGAGATACCTCTCCCAGTCAGTTTTCCTTGGATTTCTTCGGAGGGTGTCCTCTGTCCTATCGGACCCAATCTCGAATCTAATCATCCTGTGATCAGACATCGAGATATCCTGAGTTACCCTCCAGTCAGAAATTTTTTCCATCAAATATATGAACTTAATACATTTATTTAAGCACGTTCACAGTTACATGAATTCGAAGTAATAGAACAGAAATGTAAGGTTCGATCTACCTTTATATAACATTTCTAACAAGTTCGTTATTCATTATATTAAAAACGTGATTAGATTACTTGACGAAAATATATTAAAATGTATATAATAAATATCTTAACATTACTCAATTAACAAGCTACTATGTATATGTTTAAGTTAATAGGTCGAAAAACAGGAAGGCTGTTGGTGGTCCTAACTAACAATACATATATTATGTTCAATTATATAACTCGCGTGATTTACATGTGTCACGTATTATCAGTCAGTCATTTTCTAGACATATTGTAATTATTGTTTTACGCTTATTTACTAATTGTATAATATGGGCTATTTGTTTAATAACAATAATAATAATTATAAAACTTTTTTTAATGTTTTTTTTTCAAAAATGCGTAACTTATTTTCTGTCAATTATTGACCTTTCTTTCAAGTTGTAGGTTTTAAATTTTTTTTATTACCTCAAATTAAAAGTAAAATTATTATCGTTTTTAGGAAATCGCAGCGCCAAAGTTCGGCAAGTGCAGAATCATGTTCTACATATTTATTTACTCTAGAATACTCCAAATGAAGTGACAGATAAGATGAAGATTATATATGGCATTTGTAATAAAATTACTCAAAGATGGGATAAATGTGGTAGAATTAAGGGCAAGTATTTAAGTAGATATAATGACTGGTTGAACAAAGAGGTGTCGTTGCCTTCATCAATCGTTGACGAAGAAACACCATCAGCATCTAAAAGTGGTTGTCCTATTAAAAATTATCAATCTAGTAGCGAGAGTTCAAAAAGACAAACTGCAGAGCTTTTGACAAAAATAACACCAGAGCTTTCTCATGCCACTAAGATGAAACTACAATCAGCTGGAAAACAACAGGCTGTAAAACTCTTTAAAGAGGCTAATGAAAGCATTCCTACACGAGCGCTCAAAATACGAGAAGCGTGGCTACATAAAGAAACGTGAACGGTTCCGATACCATTTTCAACCAATGAGGCAGTATCCTTATTAATTGAATATAAATTGTGCAAACATCAGTCTCAGATGATCAGAACTTATGCAAGATAAACAGGGCCAATATCTATCCTTCTTATAATAAAATAAGACCTGCAAAGGTCTTAAGAATCATTAACAGTAAATTAAACAATTGCGGAAATGAGAATTCAAGAATACACCGCTTCACGCATAATTGAATCACAGGAAGAGGTTGAAAATTTCTGCAAAAATTGTGTTAATATTGAAATGGGGATTCGATGGAAGCAGCGAGCATAGTCAGTACAGGCAAACATTTTCAGAGGGTCAAAGAATTGACGACTTTGATATTTTTATAACATCACTGGTTCCATACAAATGTTTGTTGAAAGTACATCAATGGAGAAAAAAATTATCTGACAAAACCCTAGACCTTTGTCTCCAAGATATCGTAGGTCAATATGTATTCAATTTGCAAAAGAAACTACTAGTCTAAGCAATAGCGTGCAAATTCGACGATGAAAGATTACCGTCTGCCAGTCGGTAATCAAAGAGACCATATGAGTACCATACTTTTTCTCTTTTGAAATTTTTGGTATGGCAGCCGGATACGGAGGGGGAAACCAGAAATTGAAAAAAAAAAATTTTAGTTACCGGACCAAACCTAGCGCAAAATGTTTGTTTTGGTGTGTACACTACTGTACTATAGTATCAGACATTTCTATCGGTCGGTTTTTGAGCAATTTGCCATCAAAGTGATAAAAAATGGATCAAAATTTGAAATATTGATAAAAAATAGTTAAAATTACAAAAAACGTCTGCCCAGCCAACTTATGGTTCAGAAGGTATTAAAAAACCCTATTCTTGGCCGGCAGACATTTTTGCCAAATTTAACCCTCCAAACCACAAATTATTCGTATTTTCTACTGTAATAACATATCCAAAGGACGTTTTTTAATATTTATAAGAAAAAAGTACAGACACGAAAAACTGAAACCAATTTTTTTAGATATCAAGAAATGACAAGTCCGGGGCCAAGAAGTAACTACTAGTGTGAAAAAGAGAAAAGCAGAAATTCAAAAGCAGTTTGCTAAAAAAAATAGTCTAATAGTGGATAAAGTGAGACCTGGAGAAGCCGGAACTTCCAATGATGGAAGCACGGCAAGGCGTTTCTTCCGAAACCCATTATTATCGGCGGGCATTACGGGCATAAAGGAGTATTTAATTTATAGGTGTTCTGTGATATTAAACGCCATTTCATCTGGATATAAAGTCAACGAAGAACAATTTGACATTTACGTGAAAGATACAGCCAAGCTTTTAGTACAGGAATATCCATGGTTTTATATGCCGCCAAGCATTCAAAAAATTTTGCTGAATGGGGTACAAGTGATTTCCAAAGCAATTCTACCTATAGGTCAGTTGTCAGAGAAAGCACAAGAAGCGCGAAACAAAGATCTAAAGTTCTATAGAGAAAAACACACGATGGCGATGATGGTGACGATGATGGCAACGACGATGGCGGCGACAATGGCGACAATGATCGCGACGACGATGACGATGATGATAGGGATAACCACATTTATTTTAAAATAGTTGATGGCTAGTATAATTGTTCGACGTTCTAAAAATGTATTTATGTTATTTGGTGATTTTGAAAATGAAACTAAGATAAAAGTTTTCAACGCCCAATTTGAGGTTCAAATTTTTTTAAATATTTTTCCAATAATCACCCTCACAAAATCAATATATTTCCAACATTTTATAATTTACAATGCCTGTAATTTTTTTACCCCCTAAGATGATTAGATTTCTTTGACTACTTTTCCCATGATTTCTTATATATAGCCAATTAATCAAGAAAGTTTCAGACTTTTGGTCGGTGAGTCCGAATTCTGACCCACTTTGCAGACGGAGAATGTGGTTCATGCACGATGGCACCATCGTGCATGAACCACCTCCTCATTTTAGTGTACTTCAGGGCTTCTAACTAATTTTACTTGAAAGAAAAAACTCAAGTGACTTTTAGTGACTAAAAACAGATGAAAAGTGAACATACTTAGATAAATTAAATACAAATAAATTCTACTGACAACAAATATTTGTTTAAATTAACATTTTTTTTCCATGTGTCATTTGAGACAGAATCGCTTTCTGAGCTCGTTTCTGAGAATCATGGAAAGTACATCAATATTAATCTGGCCATATGAAAAGACGGTCCTGATTTAAAATTTGAAACTGGATTACTGCTAATATGCCATATTTGCTGTAATTGATACTCAGTGCTGTACAAGTTTAATCTTTAATGTAGATCTATAAGATTATTACAAGTGTTATAGTACTATAATGTGCAAAGTACTACAAACAAATATTTTATTTCTTAGAAAGATAAAAAATTTGGCGAATATTTAAAGACAGCATTTTAAGATATTTTCTGAGTGGGGTATAAAACGTAAAAAATTTGTTGCGAAAGGCCACAATTCATCATTCATCATTGTATAGTCTACACCTAGATCGACTCAGTACCGAAAAGAAAGTGATTTTTTTTATTTGTTTATGGTATGAATTTCCCTTTATAATAAAAATATTACATGACATTGCATGGTAGTATAGCATACTGTTGCACAGTAGAGTATCAGTTCTGTCCCAACTATTGCATGATGGTTACCCCCTTGAACGTCTCTGTAAAATTACCCTAAACGACTTCAACAACACAAATAAACAAACCTAATTTCAGGGACCATTGACAGGAGATGGCGTATGATTATGACATGAAATTGAAGTTTTGCTTCTCCTCAATAGAGGCTCATGTTAAAATTTATCACACGAGCGGGAAATCTAAATCTTGTTAGGCGAGGACTACCAGGAATGGAGCTCTACGTGACTAAAAGTGACCTATTCTGAGAAAAAGTGACTTTTAATGACTCAAATGACCCCTCTGATACCTGTTCGAGAGCATTTAAATGCAGTTTTTCCAGATAGATGGATTGGTAGAAGCGGACCTGTAGCTTGGCCCCCACGGTCCCCCGACTTAAATCCTCTCGACTAGTTTGTCTGGAGTTATTTGAAAAGCACTGTCTACTCAATATCTGTAACAAATACTGAATAGTTATGTAAACATGTAATAAAGGGAAGCCAAATTATCAGCTACACGCTAGGAATTTTTGAACGGGTTCTAGCTTCAATGGATCATCGTCTAACAACTTGTGTGGAAATGAAGGGCGATCATTTTGAACATTTAATTTAATGTTAATCTTCAAAACCTGTTGAGTTCTGTAATTATTTAATAATAATTGCTTGTTTCTCCTTAGTTATCAGTAGGTATGGCGACGGTTGAGCCAGACAGTGACGTCACACCTGGCGCCAGTCGTTAAGTATTGGATCTGCATTACCGACAGTTCAGCCCCGAGAAATTCAAAATGTGCTGCTGCCACCTAGTGACCAGTAGGGGAGTTCGGGCCTACCAATTTCCAATTTAAAACGGAATATATTGTGTTCTTTAATCGTGTAACAATATTTATATTTTTCGGCAATTATTAATAAAGTTTTTTTAACGAAAAACAATCCGGAGTGTGTAGGGATCGAACCATCGACCTCTTGATTGTAAAGTCGGTTCTTTACCCGCTAGACCACTAACCAGTTGCTTATTGTTTTTAGTATAGACATTATTCTCCATTTAAACGTGTGCAATTAATTTAAATAATCAGTTTGTAGTATTAAAGGATTTATTAATAAGTAAATATACAGAGAGTATACAGGAGATATACAAAAATAAGAGGGTATACTCGTTTTACAGAAAATATACAAAGTATGTGGTTATAAAAAAATAATACCGTATGTAATAAAAATACAGGGCTTAACTTAAATATATGCAAAATGATCTCTAATTACTAATAACTGACGTATTCAAATCATATGCTTATATACTGATCAAAACCCTTTCGATAACAACCATTATGTAAATCAAATATTCAACTAAAACAGACCTGTTTAAACTTGTACAGACCCGTTTTAGAGTTGTACAGACCTGTTTAAAAGCTGTACAGATCTGTTTAAAACCTGTTTAAAAGCTGTACAGACGTTTAAAATCTGAACAGACCTGTTTAAAAACTGTACAGACCTGGTAATAGGTATACTACACCGCTAAGTAGGAGTAGCTATAATACACCGCTACGACGCCATAGGGATTTTCCCCTAGGTTGGTACTAAAAAGTTACTAAAAAAAGTTACTAGATTTGGGTTGGTACTCCTGTGTAATGGTGGTATTAGGGTGAGGCTGTGTGTCTATTGGTGGAGGGCGGGGCCTAGTGGTGACGTAACACAAGCCTGATTGGTTGTGAGTGGTGCGCATGGTTGATTGGTTGTGAGCGGGGCATAGTAGTGAGGCCTTATTGGTTGGGTGGGCAATATGGCTGCGGCGGAAAACAAGATGGCGGGGGCGTGACCTCTGTAATTTAGATGATTTATTATAAACAAACGTCAGCGGCTATCTGATTTATGGTTGTTGATGGTATTTTTTCAAATTACCAGTTCGTGGGAACGTGATCGAAATGTAAACAAACTGGCAGCAGGTGTCTTCAAGGTTAAAGTTTGCATCATCCTGCCGCTGTAGAAGACTAAACAAACTGTGGATTCTAAGAATAAACAATGACGCCTTATCTGCATGGGGGATTAAATACTGCGTCACAGTGATGTAAAATAAAGAAATTCAAGGTTTAAATATAGACGGTCTGAAGATCGAGGATGGAGATATTGGTAACAGTGAAAAATGGGCGGGAAATTTGAAATCTGAGGACTAGGAATTCGAATTATGTGGTTGACAACGGGAATCGGGAATATTGGTAACAGTGAAAAAAAGTGGGCGGGAAATTTGATATCTGAGGACTAGGAATTCGAATTATGTTGGTTGACAACTGGGATCGGGAATATTGGTAACAGTGTAAAATGGGAGGGAAATTTGAAATTTGAAGGATCTTGGATGTTCAGGTATAAGAGAGAGAGAGAGAGAGAGAAATAATAAATAATAATATGATAGAAATAAAACACAAGAGTAACTTTTTATATTACAGGATAACGTTACAAAATAATTTATTAAATAAAAATATACATTAAATAATTGAATAATTGAATAATAATACTTAATAATTGAATAATAATAATAATAATAATTTTAAAAAAATCATTGCCGACCTGCCCAACATATTACAGTTGGCCGAATAGGTATATCCTCCTCCTCCGGATTTTCCTCATCATCGGACACCAAGTCAATAACATTAGCTATGTCATCCTCTTCATCGTAGATGACAATAACTGTGTCCATTTCTGAGTCCTTCGGATTTTCCTCATCATCGGACATCAAGTCAATAACATTAGCTATGTCCTCTTCATCGTAGATGACAATAACTGTGTCCGTCTCTGAGTCCGTATCAGCGCTATAAAAATAATTATAATTGAAAAAATGAATCGAAATAAAAAAATTTTTTTTTTAACTTACTAGTAAGCTGCAGGCGTATGTGAATAACTAGGAGAGACGCTAGCTGGAGCAGGAGGGAGGATATCCCTCAATGGAATGAGGGGCGGGGGCAGGTCGTCGTCGTCGTTGTTCCCATTAAAATAACTGTAAATATAATTATAATTGAAGCACTGAATTAAAAGAAAAAAAAACTTACTTTTCTCTGGTGTAAGCCTCAGGATCGATGGGAGGCGTATAAGTTTGTGCTAAACGCACTCTATATTCATCCTCATTAAATTCACTAAAAAATAAGTATAATGTAAATTAAGTTAAATAATAATAATAAAAAAATTAACTTACTTTTCTCTGAAGTAGGCTCCAGGATCCATGGGAGGTATATCTGCTTATAATATTTTGTGCTAAACGCATCCACCAATTATACTCGTCGAATTCAATAAAAAATAAGTATAATGTAAATTAAGTTAAATAATAAAAAATAATAAACTTACTTCTCGAAACGCACATCGAAACTATTCACTAACTGAGACATCTTTCTCGTGCAAGATTTGAAGTTAAAATAAAAAGGATTTCATATGTGGTGCGGATGCAGATTAATTTTTTTTAACAAACATATTTTTACAATCGTTCCGTGAGAGTAAAATGAAATAAGTAGTTAGTCACGTATGAAAATTTGGTAATGTAAATACATTTAATACAAAAACCGTGAGAAACTGCAAATTCAGCGTCTATTGAATATGTTTTCTTTAACATGATTATAAGAAATGAACTAATAAAAATTAATTTATGACTTCTTGAAAATATCAATCGTAATGCCACAGCGTTAGAGTGTTGATCTCGAATATCCCGAATCATTACATGATTTACATAGAGATCTGCCATTCTGCCCGGAGCATCAAACCCCGCCAAATTCAAAATTTTCCAAGTTAATGACCACCTGTTACAATAAGCAAAAATACGTTATTCACTATAGAAATCTTAAACAGGCTGTACAACATGGAATAAAATTAACGCGTATCCATCGAGTTCTACAGTTCAAACAGTCTTCGTGGCTGAAGCCCTACATTGACTTAAACACAGCATTAAGGACACAAGCAAAGTCGAACTTTGAAAAAAACAACTATAAATTAATGAATAACGCCATGTACGGGAAAACAATGCAGAATGTTCGAAACACAGAATCGTTAGACTAGTAAATAAATGGGAGGAGAGGTACGGTGCTAAGAATTTGATTGCCAGTCCTAATTTCCAAAGCAGATCCATTTTCAGTGATAATCTTATGGCAATTGAAATGAAAAAATCTCGCATTATATTCGATAAACCCCTGTATATAGGAATGGCTATTTTAGATATTTCAAAAATTTGCTTATATGAATTTCATCATGATTATATGTTAAATAAATTTCCTTTAGAAAAATGTAAACTTTTGTACACTGATACAGATAGTCTCATGTACGAAATTCAGTGTAATGACGTATATGAAGAGGACATTCATAGATTTTATACCAGTGATTACCTACAAGATAATCGTTGGAATATTCCTCTAGTAAATAAAAAAGTCCTCTTCATGAACCATTAGCATATTTTCAGATTTTTTTTCTTTTCAGATAAATACATGCAGTAATTATAGCTCTGCTGATTTAAAACGCATCCTCTTGAGGGCGCTGAATACATGTCACCGACACAGATCGTTCCCAAAATAATAACTTTTGCGTAACACGAGCGTTAGTCAGTCATTCGACAATCGTTGAACGAGCCATTTGTTCCTTAAGAGCTCAGTTTTACAAAAATCAGATAAAAATGGAAAAAATTATTATTGCCAAAGATTTTATTAAAAATGTTCGTCGCTTTAATCTTGAGGAGCGTACCCTCGAGTTCAAAATCAAACCCATACTCGAGAATGAAGAACCCGTTGGCTGGGTGCGCGACGCCATCAACCAGGTGATTGAGAAAGGGACCGAGGGGCTAGAACCTGGTGACACAGTAGGATTTTCCTTCTGCTCGAAGGACTTTAAGCGGGGCAACGGATGGGTTCGGTTCCGACCCGTAGAAGAGGTAACCTATGATGACGTGTGGGATGTCATCGCCAGTGTTTACCAGTCCAACTCCACGGGTCTCAACACATCAACCTTTTGCTTGGGTGTGACCTCGATAAAAATGCCCGTCGGAAAAGGAAAAGATAGGGCTCGGAAATATAACACTTTTGAGGAAGAGTGTGGGATGCGTCGGGGCATTATAGTTATAAATAATAAGGACAATATGTGCCTACCCCGCGCGCTAGTGGTAGCGATCGCGTGTGTGAACAAAGACAAGGACCAAACCAAAGTGCGTAAAGACACAGGGAAACTGCAGACACAAAGAGCTCTGCAATTATGTGTCGATGCCGGGGTCGTTATACCTGAAGGGGGATGCGGTATACCCGAGCTGCAGCAGTTACAACTACATTTACAAAACTTCAAGCTTGTAGTTTATAAATACGGTTCTAAGGGGCGCGACATCATCTTCAAGGGTTCTGCAGAGGGCCCCTCCCTCAATTTGTTGTATCACGAGGGTCATTACAATGTTATAACCTCCCTCACTGGCGCTTTTGCTTGTGGCTATTATTGCGAGGAGTGTCACACGCCGTACGACCATAAGAACAAACATCGGTGCGGTGGAACGTGCCCCTGCTGGCAACAACAGCCCACATGCCCACAAGATCTAAAGGTTACATGTGACATATGCAAGAGATCGTTCAGGGGACAAAATTGCTACGATAATCATCGGAAACCCCAATCTTGTGGAAAAAGCAATATCTGCGAGGAAATAAGAAGATGTGAACAGTGTTACGCGACGATGAAAAGCGGGAGGGAGCACATTTGTGGAGAGGTATTCTGTAAAATATGTAACACTCATGTACCCCAAGATCACCTATGCTACATGCAGCCGGACAAAGGAAAACCGAATACTAAGGACATTCTCTTTGTCTTTTATGACTTAGAGACGAGGCAAGAAAAAGTATCGGAAGATGGTTCCCTCCAGCACGAACCAAACTTGTGTGTATTTAGCACGCGGTGTGACGTGTGCATAGACATAGCTGAGGGAATTTGTGAGAAATGCGGCACTAGACTACAAATTTTGAAACGTAACCCTATTGAACGATTCGTGGACTATCTTTTGAATCAAAGGAAAATTTTCAAACGAGTAGTGGTCATAGCACACAACGGCCAGGCGTTTGACCATCAATTTGTGTTGAATTACATCCTCACCAAGACAGACCTTAAGTCAGAGCCGATAATGCGTGGGACGAAAATCATTATGATGGCTGTGGGAAACGTCAAGTTTCTAGACTCCCTAAATTACTTCCCCATGGCACTTCATAATTACCTAAAGCATTCGGTCTCGGAGATGGGTTCAAAAAGGGTTACTTTCCGCACTTGTTTAACACCGAAGCCAATACCAATTATGTCGGACCCCTACCTGCTATGGAATACTACGATCCGGACAATATGAAAGAGGATGCTCGCGAGGTGTTTCTGGAATGGTATGAGGAACATAAAGAAGATCAATTCGACATGCAGCGTGATTTGATAGATTATTGTGTGTCGGATGTGGAAATTTTAACTGCCGCCTGCCTCAAATTTAGACAGCAGCTGCTCGATACAGGAAACGTATGCCCGTTTACTGAGGCATGCACTATCGTTTCCGCATGCAATAAAGTATATAGACGCAATTTCCTGAAGCCAAATACTATCGGCATAATCCCCAAAGGCGGTTACAGGTGGAGAGATAACCAGTCGAAGATAGCTATCCAATGGCTTGTGTGGGAGGAACACCAAAGACAAGTTAATATCCTACACGCAGCCAAGCAGCAAGAGGCCCGAGTTCACGGAGTCGAAGTGGACGGATTCTGTGAAGAAATAAACACAATTTTCGAATTTCAGGGGTGTTACTATCACGGCTGCCCCACCTGTTTCAAATCCGGTAGAGACGAGCCTCTACATGAAGACTCCACGGCCACATTAAATTTGCGACACGAGGCTACGACGGCCAAGATAGAAAGGCTTAGAGAATTAGGATATGACGTGGAGAAGATGTGGGAATGCCAGTTCAGAAGATTATTAAAATCTGATAAACAAGTTGAGGAATATACTGAATCTCATCCGTTGGTAACTTCAGCCCCGCTCAACCCACGTGATGCTTTTTACAGAGGAAGAACCGGAAACACTTATGGGTATTACAAGGCCAAGGAGGGGGAAAAAGTTAGATACGTTGATGTTTGCTCCTTGTATCCATGGGTTTGTAAATATGGAAAGTTCCCCATAGGTCACCCCAATGTTTACGTAGGAAATGAGTGCCCGGAGGATATTATCAATATTGACGGAGTAATTAAATGCAAGATCCTTCCCCCTCAAGACCTCTACCACCCCGTGTTACCTACAAAGATGAACAAGTTAATGTTTGTTCTTTGTCGGTCTTCGAGAGACAATGAACCAGTCTGACTGTAACCATACACCTGAAGAGAGAGCTCTAATTGGCACCTGGATTATAGACGAAGTATTGAAAGCCGTAAATAAGGGGTATCAGATAATTGAGGTGTATGAAATATGGAAGTACAATATAGAACAATTTGATAAGGTCGAGAAGGTAGGAGGTCTGTTCACAGAAATGATGAACAAATTCATAAAGATCAAGCAACAGGCTTCCGACTGGCCTCAATATTGTGTTACCGATGAGCAAAGGTTGGCATATGTCGAGCCATTTTTTGAAATGGAAAACGTTAAGTTGGAGTTTGCAGAAATTTTAAATAATCCAGGTCTACGTTCCTTGGCCAAGTTAATTTTAAATTCTTTTTGGGGAAAGATGGGGCAAAGGGAAAACCAACCAAAAACAAGTATTTGTAATGACCCCAGTGAGTTCTTCGGCATGCTGACAAATCCTGCCATCGTTGTGAATTCTGTACTTCCTATTAATGAAGATACGCTGATAGTTAATTGGGGGTACATAGAAGAAGCAGCCGACCCTCTAACCACAGTTAACGTAGTTATAGCAGATTACGTCACCACCCAAGCCCGCCTCAAATTGTACAGCTACCTTGAACAGCTAGGGAATAGGATACTGTACTATGACACGGACTCTATCATTTATGTGTCGAGAGACGGGGAATGTGATGTCATCGGAGGAGATTTCGTTGGAGACATGACTGACGAATTAGAGTCGTACGGTCCCGGATCCTACATAACAGAATTTGTGTCTGGAGGCCCCAAAAATTATACTTACAAAGTTTTCTCCACCAAAAGGCAGAGGGAAGAAATTGTATGCAAAGTCAAAGGGACCTCCCTGAATTACGCTGCATCTCGGCTTGTAAACTTTGATACCATAAAGGAAATGGTTCTAACACCTTCAGACCCTATCTATATTACGACGAGGAACATTCGGCGTACAAAAGAACACGAGGTAGTGACTGGAGAGGAAACAAAAATATATAGACCAAATTCAACCAAAAGAAAGTTCAATGAAGATCACAGCTCTGTTCTCTATGGATATAAAAAATTCAAAAGATGTTAAATTGCTTTGGAGATTATTTTGCATATATTTAAGTTAAGCCCTGTATTTTTATTACATACGGTATTATTTTTATAACCACATATTTTGTACATTTTCTGTAAAACGAGTATACCCTCTTATTTTCGTGTATTTCCTGTATACTCTCTGTATATTTACTTATTAATAAATCCATATTTAAAAATATTCTTGTCTCCTATGGATATAAAAAATTCAAAAGATGTTATAATGGCTTTAGAGATCATTTTGTATATATTTAAGTTAAGCCCTGTATTTTTATTACATATAGTATTATTTTTATAACCACATATTTTGTATATTTTCTGTAAAACGAGTATACCCTCTTATTTTTGTATATCTTTTGAATTTTTTATATCCATAGAGAACAGAGCTGTGATCTTCATTGTCATAAAAGACAAAGAGAATGTCCTTAGTATTCGGTTTTCCTTTGTCCGGCTGCATGTCGCATAGGTGATCTTGGGGTACATGAGTGTTACATATTTTACAGAATACTTCTCCACAAATGTGCTCCCTCCCGCTTTTCATCGTCGCGTAACACTGTTCACATCTTCTTATTACCTCGCAGATATTGCTTTTTCCACAAGATTGGGGTTTCCGATGATTATCGTAGCAATTTTGTCCCCTGAACGATCTCTTGCATATGTCACATGTAACCTTTAGATCTTGTGGGCATGTGGGCTGTTGTTGCCAGCAGGGGCACGTTCCACCGCACCGATGTTTGTTCTTATGGTCGTACGGCGTGTGACACTCCTAGCAATAATAGCCACAAGCAAAAGCGCCAGTGAGGAAGGTTATAACATTGTAATGACCCTCATGATACAACAAATTGAGGGAGGGGCCCTCTGCAGAACCCTTGAAGATGATGTCGCGCCCCTTAGAACCGTATTTATAAACTACAAGCTTGAAGTTTTGTAAATGTAGTTGTAACTGCTGCAGCTCGGGTATACCGCATCCCCCTTCAGGTATAACGACCCCGGCATCGACACATAATTGCAGAGCTCTTTGTGTCTGCAGTTTCCCTGTGTCTTTACGCACTTTGGTTTGGTCCTTGTCTTTGTTCACACACGCGATCGCTATCACTAGCGCGCGGGGTAGGCACATATTGTCCTTATTATTTATAACTATAATGCCCCGACGCATCCCACACTCTTCCTCAAAAGTGTTATATTTCCGAGCCCTATCTTTTCCTTTTACGACGGGCATTTTTATCGAGGTCACACCCAAGCAAAAGGTTGATGTGTTGAGACCCGTGGAGTTGGACTGGTAAACACTGGCGATGACATCCCACACGTCATCATAGGTTACCTCTTCTACGGGTCGGAACCGAACCCATCCGTTGCCCCGCTTAAAGTCCTTCGAGCAGAAGGAAAATCCTACTTTGTCACCAGGTTCTAGCCCCTCGGTCCCTTTCTCAATCACCTGGTTGATGGCGTCTCGCACCCAGCCAACGGGTTCTTCATTCTCGGGTATGGGTTTGATTTTGAACTCGAGGGTACGCTCCTCAAGATTAAAGCGACGAACATTTTTAATAAAATCTTTGGCAATAATAATTTTTTCCATTTCTATCTGATTTTTGTAAAACTGAGCTCTTAAGGAACAAATGGCTCGTTCAACGATTGTGGAAAGACTGACTAACGCTCGTGTTACGCAAAAGTTATTATTTTGGGAACGATCTGTGTCGGTGACATGTATTCAGCGCCCTCAAGAGGATGCGTTTTAAATCAGCAGAGCTATAATTACTGCATGTATTTATCTGAAAAGAAAAAAAATCTGAAAAATATGCTAATGGTTCATGAAGAGGACTTTTTTATTTACTAGAGGAATATTCCAACGATTATCTTGTAGGTAATCACTGGTATAAAATCTATGAATGTCTTGATGACCTCTTCATATACGTCATTACACTGAATTTCGTACATGAGACTATCTGTATCAGTGTACAAAAGTTTACATTTTTCTAAAGGAAATTTTTTTAACATATAGTCATGATGAAATTCATATACGCAAATTTTTGAAATATCTAAAATAGCCATTCCTATAAACAGGGGTTTATCGAATATAATGCGAGATTTTTTCATTTCAATTGCCATAAGATTATCACTGAAAATGGATCTGCTTTGGAAATTAGGACTGGCAATCAAATTCTTAGCACCGTACCTCCCCTCCCATTTATTTACTAGTCTAACGATTCTGTGTTTTCGAACATTCTGCATTGTTTTCCCGTACACGGCGCGGCGTTATTCATTAATTTATAGTTGTTTTTTTCAAAGTTCGACTTTGCTTGTGTCCTTAATGCTGTGTTTAAGTCAATGTAGGGCTTCAGCCACGAAGACTGTTTGAACTGTAGAACTCGATGGATACGCGTTAATTTTATTCCATGTTGTACAGCCTGTTTAAGATTTCTATAGTGAATAACGTATTTTTGCTTATTGTAACAGGTGGTCATTAACTTGGAAAATTTTGAATTTGGCGGGGTTTGATGCTCCGGGCAGAATGGCAGATCTCTATGTAAATCATGTAATGATTCGGGATATTCGAGATCAACACTCTAACGCTGTAGCATTACGATTGATATTTTCAAGAAGTCATAAATTAATTTTTATTAGTTCATTTCTTATAATCATGTTAAAGAAAACATATTCTGCAGTTTCTCACGGTTTTTGTATTGAATATATTTACATTACCAAATTTTCATACGTGACTAACTACTTATTTCATTTTACTCCCACGGGACGATTGTAAAAATATGTTTATGTTAAAAAAAAATTAATCTGCATCCGCACCACATATGAAATCCTTTTTATTTTAACTTCAAATCTTGCACGAGAAAGATGTATCAGTTAGTGAATAGTTTCGATGTGCGTTTCGAGAAGTAAGTTTATTATTTTTTTATTATTTAACTTAATTTACATTATACTTATTTTTTTTTAGTGAATTTAATGAGGACGAATATAGAGTGCGTTTAGCACAAACTTATACGTCTCCCATCGATCCTGAGGCTTACACCAGAGAAAAGTAAGTTTTTTTTCTTTTAATTCAGTGCTTCAATTATAATTATATTTACAGTTATTTTAATGGGAACAACGACGACGACGACCTGCCCCCGCCCCTCATTCCATTGAGGGATATCCTCCCTCCTGCTCCAGCTAGCGTCTCTCCTAGTTATTCACCTACGCCTCCAGCTTACTAGTAAGTTTAAAAAAAAAATTATTTCGATTCATTTTTTCAATTATAATTATTTTTATAGCGCTGATACGGACTCAGAGACGGACACAGTTATTGTCATCTACGATGAAGAGGACATAGCTAATGTTATTGACTTGATGTCCGATGATGAGGAAAATCCGAAGGACTCAGAGACGGACACAGTTATTGTCATCTACGATGAAGAGGACGACATAGCTAATGTTATTGACTTGGTGTCCGATGATGAGGAAAATCCGGAGGAGAAGGATATACCTATTCGGCCAACTGTAATATGTTGGGCAGGTCGACAATTTTTTTTTTTTTTTTTTTGTTTTTTTTTTTGGGTTCACCGATGCCGGTCAGTCCTCCCGTGGCCTCCGACGCCTCACGGGAGGCGCGCCGGCGCATCAACTACAGCCACTCCCCGCATCCCGCAGGGTTAGTGACTGTAGATACCAGAATCGTGTGCCCTAAGCAGACGGAGAGAACCCAGAATGACCGCCTTCTGCATTTGGCCTGCCAGCCACTCGGCTGGTTTTTGGCAGGCTGGTATGATCTTCAGTTCCGAGAGCAGCGTAGACTTTATCCCTCCGAGTACACCGATTATAAGGACGACCATTTTGACCGAGTAGCCTGGGTACAGCACTTGGAGCTCGTACCGGAGATCGCGATATTTGGTCCGTTTCTCCTCCTCCTTCAAGGTGATGTTTTTCTCCGCAGGTGCCGAGAACTCGATGACATATATCACCTTGAGTTGATGGTCGAGGAGGACTATGTCAGGCTTGTTGGCTTGGATTAGCCTGACAGTCGGGAACGAGTAGTTCCAGTAAATCCGGCATTTCTCGTTCTCGACAACGGACTCAATATCTCCGGGGACGTAAGGCAGCACTGGTGTCTGGTCTACCCCGTACGATGCCTTAGATGGTAGTATAGCACTCGTAAAGCCGCGATATGTCGGTGGATGTAGGCCGAAATCGCATACATGGGGTATGCAGAAAGTAAGTGCATGAGCGATTCCGGCGCCTGATGGCAGGTCCTGCAGTTGATATCAGGAACCCCTACACGCCACACGCAGCTACGGTAGACCAAGGTGTTGATAACACCATCTTGACAGGCCATAATGAATCCCTCGGTCTCCGACTTAAGCCCTGCTGACCTTAGAAAGGCGAAGGTCAGCCTGGTCGATAAACCCAGTGTTTCTATGTTCTTATAGAAGACACCATGCTGGGGTTTATCGACGTGCTGCCGAAACAGATTTTCCTGTTCGGCAGCTCTAATTCGGGCTTTCAGACGATTTGGCTGAAGTTCGGTGACTGACGCAACATCAGCACCTCGCCGGCCTCCTCGCCTGATGTCAAATGCGAGACCGAGTTCATCTGCGGCTCTTTTTGCTGCCTTGAACAATCCTGCTCCCACTCCTACAGTTTCGTGATGTTTTACGAACCGCAAGAGGGGATCTGAGCTCCTGAGTATGTTACATGCCATACTCAGTACTACTCTGCCATGCGTACACTCCAAGCTCAAGAGTCCTCGCCCCCCCCGTTGACGTGGGAGGTACACACGAGGAACGGACGATCTAGGATGAATACTTCTGTGAATATTCATCATCTTGCGGGTATCTCTGTCTAATTGGCGCAGCTCATCTACCCTCCACTTTACTACTCCGAAGGAGTAGAGCAGAATCGGAACGGCAAGCATATTAGTTGCAGACACCTTGTTCTTCCCCGAAAGTTCGGAAGACCAAATCTTTCGGAGGCGGTGCCTGTACTTGCCGCGGAGAGAATCCTTTATTTGTGTTACATCTTGGATGTACCTTTGTTGCACACCCAGGTATGTATAGGTCTCTCCGGCATCCAGATGTCTTAGGATGCTTCCGTCTGCGAGCTGCGCATCTTCAGGGAATTCCCCGCATCGTCCTCCCTTGAGGTGGACGACTGCACATTTGTCCAACCCGAACTCCATACCAATTGCCCGCGTATATTCTTCGACCACCCTAAGAGCATTTTGTAGTTCACGCTCTCCGGAGGCATAAAGTTTTAAGGTCATCCATATAAAACAGATGGGTGACCTTATGCCTCCGGTCGCTGGGTGGTCCACATTGATATCCACGGATTTGGCGGAGCCCAACAGACAACGGTAGCAGTGAGATGCAGAAGAGGAGAGGACTCAGGGAGTCACCCTGGAAAACTATTCTCCTAAATGCCACCTGCTCTGTCGTGACCCGCTGTGCACCTGATGTTATGGTGAAGCGGGTCTTCCAGAGTGGCAGCAGCTGTTCTATGCATCTCACTAGTGGTGCTGGTACCGCAAGACATTCGAGCAAGTACAACAATAGCTCGTGTGATGTTGTATCAAATGCCTTGCGGTAATCAATCCAGGCCATCGATAGATTCCGCTTGTATTGCACAGAATCCTGTGTAATACAGCGGTCTATCAGCAGGCTGTCCTTGCAACCTGCCATGCCCTTCTTGGCACCACGCTGTTCATGTATCTGCTGGAAGACCGTATCAACAGACCTCAGTGTCCTTGCATACAAGATACGTGTAAATATCTTGTAGCAGGAGTTAAGGCAAGTGATCGGCCTATAATTCCTCGGGTCGGAAAGATCCCCCTTTTTGGGGATAAGCACAGTACGTCCCTCGACAAACCAGTCCGGAATCTGCTGCCCCTCGTTCAACCATGAGTTGAAAACTCGCGCCAGACGGCGGTGAGTGGAAGGAAACTTCTTCCACCACCAGTTGTTAATGCCGTCTGGGCCCGGGGCAGCGAAGTTCTTGGTACCAACAAGTGCTTGTTGGACTTCCTCCGTACTGATTGCCGGGCACACTTCTTCTGGCTCTTCCAAGATGTCTGTGGCATAGAGCCTCGAAGTGTGCAATTGCTGGAGTGTCGCTATTGAATGGACGCGTCGTTTCGTAGATTCCCTTCCAGAAGGTTTCGACATCTTCTACAGTCGGCGGATTCTCGACAACACGCTGTGGCTCTTGAAAGAGGCGAGGATTCGTACGGAACAAATTGTTTTGTTCCATACTCCTCACCCGCCTCTTCAATGTTTTCTTTATCGCCATGAGCGCTCGGATCCTATCTAGACAGTGCTGCTTGATGGTAAGCGTCACTGTCCGATTGAGAGTGTGGTGTTGACGTCTTAATCCGGCTGTTATGCGCCGGATTCTGGGAGTAAAAACTCTACCAGTCGTCTTATATTCCACTACACTCTGGATCCGAGAAGCGTGTTGTCTGGCCGACTGTATCTTGCCTTCGATTTTCTGTACACGCCGCTTGGCTTTCTCGACCCCATGATTGGTTGACCTCTCACGGGGGACGAGTTGCTTCGCGGCGTTGTACACGGCACAGTTGATTTGCCAGATGTCTGCATCTTCCGAAATTTCCTCATCGATGACCACGTCCATTCTAGCCAGGTCTTGTGGCTTTAGGTTAGCCCTGGTGTTAAGGCTAACCCTCGTCCTTAAGTCTACATCGGTGAACTCTAAAGATGTCCCATCAGCTGGTAATTGCCGCGGTGGGACTGCGGCTGGCAGTTCTTCCGGCTGACGGGGTGCCCTTACATAACCTGTCCTGAGCAGAAAGGATACTTGATCTCTCAGATGTTGTTGAGAGAAGGCGCGATGCTCTGGATGCATTTCGCACCAAAGTGCATGCAATCGCGCCATGTATCCCCTTCGCTCAAGTTCGCTACTCTCGCGGCAGGTCAGCAAGTCATCCCGAAGTTCCCTCGTCCACTTAAAGCGTCCATGTACAGTTACAGTTTCGTCATCGTTAGGACCGTCCGGTAAGGCCCCTCCCATCTGTCCTTGACCTCTATCCGACTGAGGTCGATTGTGAGGGGCCCTTCTTAGGTTATATGGAACCCATAGCAGTAAGAGTACCAGGGTGGTTAGCCCTGATACTCCCGGCCGGCATTTGTCAGGCAGAGTTGCCTCTGCCTGCCCAGAGTGCACCAACGTGGAGGTTGCCGGTCCTTTGCACCCCTTTTTTTAATTATTATTATTATTATTATTCAATTATTAAGTATTATTATTCAATTATTAACTATTATTATTTAATTATTCAATTATTTAATATATATTTTTATTTAATAAATTATTTTGTAACGTTATCCTGTAATATAAAAAGTTACTCGTGTTTTATTTCTATCATATTATTATTTATTATTTCTCTCTCTCTCTCTCTCTCATATACCTGAACATCCAAGATCCTTCAAATTTCAAATTTCCCTCCCATTTTACACTGTTACCAATATTCCCATCCTCGTTATCGTCATCACATAATTCAAATTCCTAGTCCTCAGCCTCAGATTTAAAATTTCGCGCCCATTTTTTTCACTGTTACCAATATTCCCGATCCCAGTTGTCAACCAACATAATTCGAATTCCTAGTCCTCAGATTTCAAATTTCCCGCCCACTTTTTTCACTGTTACCAATATTCCCGATTCCCGTTGTCAACCACATAATTCGAATTCTAGTCCTCAGATTTCAAATTTCCCGCCCATTTTTCACTGTTACCAATATCTCCATCCTCGATCTTCAGATCGTCTATATTTAAACCTTGAATTTCTTTATTTTACATCACTGTGACGCAGTATTTAATCCCCCATGCAGATAAGGCGTCATTGTTTATTCTTAGAATCCACAGTTTGTTTAGTCTTCTACAGCGGCAGGATGATGCAAACTTTAACCTTGGAAAACATCAACAACCATAAATCAGATAGCCGCTGACTTTTTTTTATAATAAATCATCTAAATTACAGAGGTCACGCCCCCGCCATCTTGTTTTCCGCCGCAGCCATATTGCCCACACAACCAATACACGCTCTTGTTTACGTTTCAGACTACTTATATCCCCACCCCCAACCAATAAGGCCTCACTACTATGCCCCGCTCACAACCAATCAACCATGCGCACCACTCACAACCAATCAGGCTTGTGTTACGTCACCACTAGGCCCCGCCCTCCACCAATAGACACACAGCCTCACCCTAATACCACCATTACACAGGAGTACCAACCAAAATCTAGTAACTTTTTTAGTAACTTTTTAGTACCAACCTAGGGGAAAATCCCTATGGCGTCGTAGCGGTGTATTATAGCTACTCCTACTTAGCGGTGTAGTATACCTACTACCAGGTCTGTACAGTTTTTAAACAGGTCTGTTCAGATTTTAAACAGGTCTGTACAGCTTTTAAACAGGTTTTAAACAGATCTGTACAGCTTTTAAACAGATCTGTACAACTCTAAAACGGGTCTGTACAAGTTTAAACAGGTCTGTTTTAGTTGAATATTTGATTTACATAATGGTTGTTATCGAAAGGGTTTTGATCAGTATATAAGCATATGATTTGAATACGTCAGTTATTAGTAATTAGAGATCATTTTGCATATATTTAAGTTAAGCCCTGTATTTTTATTACATACGGTATTATTTTTTTATAACCACATACTTTGTATATTTTCTGTAAAACGAGTATACCCTCTTATTTTTGTATATCTCCTGTATACTCTCTGTATATTTACTTATTAATAAATTCTTTAATACTACAAACTGATTATTTAAATTATAGCTGCCGCGGTTAATCCAACCATTCGGTAAATTTGTCTAAAAGCATGAAATTTGGCACACACGTATTTTAGGTCATTATAAGATTTTTGACCCGGAGGGCAAGGCCATTTTTTGAGTTTGACTCAAAATAGCGCCTTTTTTCAAAATGGCCGACTAACAATTCGCAATTGTTAGTTATCAACAGTTTTTAGCACTTAATATGTCGATTTCGATAAATTTTTTGGAGCGCAATTCATTAAAACAACTCTTTTTTTAGTGCAATGTTAATTTATATGATAAATTTGTACAGGGTGGTTAAAAGTGTACGTCCAATATGGAAATTTCGATTCCTATGAGCTTAGTCCAGCAAATCTTCTTCATATACACTAAAAAGAAGTAAATCGGTTAATAAATCATTAGAATATTTATGTTAGACTATTTACCACTTATTTACACATGTATCCTTGCACTTGCACTGTAATGTACAAGTGAGTCCTGCACGCCGGCATGAGCAACGTTGCGAATCACAGCCTGATTTACAGCCGCACTTTTCCAGCTCCCTGCATGCTGTCCATATAGATGAAAGTGTTGACCAAACTGGCTCCCAGACTTCATTATGCTGCCCCCAACCCCAAGAAATTGGTGCCGGTGGGTCACACTCTAACATATCCAATGATCTGCCCCAAATTTGGCCAGCTTGATATGCAACAATGTTGTAACAGTGCTGCGGAGCTAGGAGGAATTAGGTGTAGAAGCTTATTTTCAGTGCAGAATAGGTGCTTTCGAAGCTGATCGACATTGGAGAATCCTGTAGTTGCAACATACATCTTTGATGTAGTCTTCAAGAAGTGCTTGAATGTGACTTGGAATGTGGTCATTCGGGAAAGACATAAAAACAAATGCGTCGGTTGCTGACTCACATGACATTCATGTTTTCCATGCTCCTTTTTTTCCTTTTCCGCCAAAGAAGGATACACTGTCACAACCAGTAAAGGCATGAAAACCCCTGAGGCCCATACATCTTTCTCTTCCTAGCTGGATAGCGATTTTGTAAGCTGCAATATACCGTCGATTCTTTCCCGACCCAAATAAAACCCGTAGTTCTTCTAAACCTATAGCCTGGAGCTCATAAAAAAATGACACATACAAAACGACATCAGTGTCAACAGTTTGAACTAAAATATTTTTTGGCTCCAAGTCTGACCATGTCCGAAACATGCAACACGATTTTCCGGCTAATGCAGACTCACAATTCTTTGTAGCTAAAATGTCACCAACATTCGTGACAATTTCCAAATCATCCTCTGTTTGTACAAGATTTTTGGCCAGGAAGGCAAATAGTTCGCTTTTATTGTCAGAATTGCCCAAAAAATCGCTCCATTTTTTCGGTAGTACACCTAAAACATAATAAAAGAACCTGTAAGAAAAGTATTACGACTTTATGACAGCCTTACATTTAGCTAAAACTTCTCTCCGCACCCCTGTTCACCTCTTCTCACGAGCCTTTTTGATGGTGTCAGTGTTGTAAAGGTCCCATACCACGTCTACCCTCTTACAATTTAGCGAAGATGTTTTGCTTTTATATATGGATAAAATTCCAAATGGAAATACTCCTGAAATGTTTTGGCTACACGTGGAACAACTAAATGCGTCATTGCAGCTCCATCACACACTATTCCGTCGCAGTGTTTTGGGTTGGTAGTTTCAACTAAAACTATTTTTTCCAAAATTTCTACTAAATTGGATTTATTTCCAGATCTCAGGCCACCATTTAGTGAAATGGATGGAGGAAACTCTTGATTTTCATATCTGAAGAATTCATCCATGTTTAGTTTTCTAGATGCGCTTATACGGAACGTGAGCTGGGTTTAGACCGTCGTGAGACAGGTTAGTTTTACCCTACTGATGACTCGTTTTTGCGATAGTAATCCTGCTCAGTGCGAGAGGAACCGCAGGTTCGGACATTTGCTTCACGCACTCGCTCGAGCGGGCGGTGGTGCGAGGCTACCATCCGTGGGATTATGCCTGAACGTCTCTAAGGCCGTATCCTTTCTAGTCAAAGGTGGCAACGATATCTCTTGGAGTTCCGAGAGTCGAAAGGCTCAAAACAATGTGACTTTACTAGGCGATCGCGGCTCGCCGCGGTCGTCACACTAGCCCTATTTGCCGTCTCGAGATCGACGGTCGGCGGTGGGATCGATCCTTGCCATGTCCGACCTGATCTGTCATGACGGCCGATCATGGGTCGCACAAACGTTTCGATGTTGGAACTCGGAATTGTCTGTAGACGACTTACGTACCTGGCAGGGTGTTGTACTCGGTAGAGCTGTTTGTTTACCTGACTTATTGTCCAGTAGAAAAAAAATCTTGTTTGATTTTTCTATTCAACAACATGAAAATACATGTTGGTTAAGTCGATTGTCTGTACACTCACAAGTAAAACCAAAACGAGGTCAGTTGCGAATTCGCGACCGAGAAGAACAACCGTAGAGAAGCGACAAATTGAATTTGCCTTCAAAATTTGTAGTGGGGCAAGCCGACCAACTGTCGTTTCCACGTGTTCTTCGAGTCCGACGCAGGGTTGCTATTTGGTATGTTTGTACTAAAGTAAATATATTTTTTTTAAATAATAAAATAAATAAAATAAAATAATAATTTAAAATAATAAAAAATAGCCGCCATCTTGACTCATAATCAAAAATTAGGCTTGCGCTCCGGGTCAAATCCCTTAGAATGGCCTTAAAAAATGTTCCTGCAAAATTTGGTGCTTTTAGATTAATTTGCCGAATTCTGCCCTTTTTTGGGATTAACCGCGGCAGCTATTAATTGCACACGTTTAAATGGAGAATAATGTCTATACTAAAAACAATAAGCAACTGGTTAGTGGTCTAGCGAGTAAAGAACCGACTTTACAATCAAGAGGTCGATGGTTCGATCCCTACCCACTCCGGATTTTTTTTTCGTTAAAAAACTTTATTAATAATTGCCGAAAAATATAAATATTGTTACACGATTAAAGAACACAATATATTCCGTTTTAAATTGGAAATTGGTAGGCCCGAACTCCCCCTACTGGTCACTAGGTGGCAGCAGCACATTTTGAATTTCCCGGGGCTGAACTGTCGGTAATGCAGATCCAATACTTAACGACTGGCGCCAGGTGTGTGACGTCACTGTCTGGCTCAACCGTCGCCATACCTACTGTTATCCAAGAGAGTGAAGGCGTTTTTACATTGAACGACACGATATCGTTGTCACCGGACGACACGATATCTGAAGCACGATGAACAATAAAAATATAGGCATGCTTTCAGACTGACCGATAACGTATACCGACACCTTACCAAATTTGACCTGTTTTGCAAAGTGCCTGTTATATGTAGCTCAGAGGAGCGAGTTATGAATTCGCTGGTGGAAAATCTATTTGTTGTTTGTTAAAATTAATAATTAACAGGGCGCCAGGTATTTTGCTCAGGTTGGATATACCAAAGCCTAATGTTTACCAAAACAAAAAAATTAATAAAACATGTATTTAAGATAAGTTAAAATAAAATATTCTTATATTGTGACAGGTAACAAATAATAAAAAGCAGAAAAAACTATAACAAATTTTAACAGAAAAATTTACATATAAATAAAAAAATTAAGTTAAATACAAAAAAAATGGGATTTTGCAAAGCTATGAGATGACAATATATTAATGATAAACAAAATATCTGATGTGGCCAGCCATAACCAGTATATATCATCCTGGTCTAAAAAAATCATATTTATGGTAATTCTTCACTTACCTCAATTAAATTTTAATATCGTACGTACGTACGCACGCACGCACGCACACACACATAACCGACAGATAGACATCATTCGAAAAATAGTCAGAATGGATTTAGGAGGGTTCAAAACGTATACAGGGTGGGGCAATAGTGCGTCGGACCTCGATATCTCAAGTTCTACGATAGCTAGAAATTTTTTAAAAACTTGCAAGTAAACTAGATAAAAAAATCTGTAACTGGAAATTATTTTCGAACATACAGGGCGAGCCAAGACGAAATTACAGAACCAAGTGCCTTTTTTTTAAATGGAATGCTATGTATATCAGTACATTTTTTGAAGCCTCTTTCTAGGCTCTATTCATTCCTATATTATTATTGGCTATCTCCCAACCACTTTGATGTAATGAATTTTGTTGTTGAAATAATGCCATCTGCAGATGGATATTAAAAAATCACCACAGTCACAATTATGGGTTTTAAGAAAAACTTATGTGAATACCAGTTACGAGACATCTAATTAATGTTTTTGAATCATTTTCTTTTTCTAAAAATGTACAGGGTGGCCAAAAATTAGTATTCAATTAAGAACTTTTTAAATTGAATTTTCTCAATTTTTTCAAATGAAACGCCCTGTACATTTTTCGACGATGTGATGTAGAAATGAAAAACGAACATTTTTTATAAGTACTTCCCTATGGCTAATTGCAACCATTTTCGTTTTATAAATAAATACATGTCAATTTCAAGAATAAACTTAAAAAAAAGAGGTTCCCTCAAATAATTCATTAGAAAAATTTATAATAGGTGTTCGACCTGTTGCCCATTTTGATTGACACACGTCTTTATGCAATTTTGAAATGAGGCCATTTAGTGGCACCATTTCCATTGAAATGAGTAAATAGTATTTAACCAGTCCTTTACTGTAATGTTTTTTAGTACATTTTTTTGCTGTTTTCGTTATTCGACAAGCAATAAAACCTCAGTTTGGTATAAATTGTCGTGTACAAAGGAGCATTTATCACAGTTATCGATCGTTAGTTACAATTTGTATTGAATTTAAAATATTTGGAATTTTACAATATGAATTTTAATAAAGCGGAACTTGTAGACATGACTTTTGTTTTGGGCGAGTCAGACAAAAATTGTTTACTTGCCAATAGAATTTATCACCAACATTATCCTGAAAGAAGGCTTCCTGATGTTAGCAGCTTCCAAAACCTTCTCGATAGATTTCTGGAAACTGGAAATGTCGATTATAAAAAAAGTGAAAGAATAAAACATGTTGTGAAGGAAGAAAATGAGTTTTCTGTGGTACTGGCAACGGTTGAGAATCCCCATGTTAGTCAAAGAGAAGTGACCTCATTAATAGGAATAAGTAGATGGTCTGTGGGTCGAATCTTAAAAACAAATAAGTTGCATGCATATCATATTCACATGCACCAGGAATTATCTGATGACGATTTTCAAAAGCGCCTACAATTTTGTAATTGGGCCAGAGGTAAAATGCAAGTTGATGTCAACTTCATCAATAATGTTTTATCCACTGATGAGGCAACTTTTCATAAAAATGGATTTGTTAATAGGCACAATTTCCATTATTATGCTTAGGAAAATCCTCACTTTTTTATGCAAGTTGATAACCAACACAGATGGTCTATAAACGTTTGGGGAGGAATTATTGGAGAACATGTAATAGGGCCACATTTCTTTGATGGTACATTGACTGGAGCTATTTATCTTAATTTTTTGGAAAACTATCTGCCACAATTATTGGTAAATCTCCCTGGAAGAATTCGAAATAGGATGTGGTTTCAGCAAGATGGTGCTCCACCACATTATTTAAATGCAGTTAGAGACCACTTAAATAATACCTACCCTCATCAATGGATTGGAAGAAATGGACCCACTAAATGGCCTGCTAGATCCCCAGATCTTACAAAAATGGATCTTTTTATGGGGATACGTGAAGGAAATTGTTTATAGAGACACACCAACAACAGTACAAAATATGAAGGAAAGAATAATAACTGCCTTTAGATCTATCACACCGGCAGTTTTAGGAACAGTGGGAACCTCATTTCAAAAATGCAGATATGTGTCAATCAAAATGGCCAACATGTGGAACATTTATTATAATTTTCTCTACTGAGTTATTTGAAGAAACCTCTTTTTTTAAGTTTATTTTTGAATGTTGTAATTATTGCTCAATAAAACGAAAATGGTTGCAATTAGCCATAGGGAAGTACTTACAAAAAAATGTTCGTTTTTCATTTTTACATCACATCGTTGAAAAATATACAGGATGTGCCATTTGAAAAAATTGAGAAAATTCAATTTAAAAAGTTCTTAATTGAATACTAATTTTTGACCACCCTGTACATTTTTAGGAAATGAAAATGATTCAAAAACTTTAATTAGATGTCTCGTAACTGGTATTCACATAAGTTTTTCGTAAAACCCATAATTGTGACTGGTGATTTTTTTAATATCCATCTGCAGATGGCATTATTTCAACAAAAAAATTCATTACATCAAAGTGGTTGGGAGATAGCCAATAATAATATAGGAATGAACAGAGCCTAGAAAGAGGCCTCAAAAAATGTACTGATATACATAGCATTCCATTTTTAAAAAAAGGCACTTGGTCCTGTAATTTCGTCTTGGCTCGCCCAGTATGTTCGAAAATAATTTCCAGTTATAGACATTTTTATTTAGTTTACTTGCAATTTTTAAAAAAATTTCTAGCTATCGTAGAACTCGCGATATCGAGGTCCGACGCACTATTGCCCCCACTCTGTATATCAATCAAAATCTCGAGGTGGAAAAAAATCACGATAATACATGGTTTACAAAGATAACTTCTGACCATGGCGAAATGTTAGAGATATATCTTACATAACTGCATGTGCTGGTTAGAAATGATGATACTTTCAGCAGCAGTAGGATCCAACGAGTACTCATAGAGTGGTAAAATGTCAAGTGCCGAGAACAGATAAGGAATCCAGAAACCCAGATGGTTTGTTAACTCTCCTGATCCTTAAGATATAATGACTGTCCACTCGCCTGATCCTTAAGATATAATGCCTGCATAAACCACCTGGTATATCCAGCTAATACAGTTAGACCCTTGATCTTCGAAACAGTGAGTGGTCAAGGAATTTTACATAAAAACAGGGAAATAAGAGTAGAGCAGTGTTGGGAATTTTTAAAGTATGATTTTTACAAATAGTTACTAAAAAATTCAATGTCTTTACAAAATCAAAGAAAGTACTAGTTAATGCTAAAGCAACAGCAGAAAAAAATGTATAGCAGAGAAGCTGCTGTCAAAATAAAAAATTTAAAGTTGTACAAAATATGTGAAGTATCCAGGTCCGAAACAAAACACCTGGGATTTTTTTCATCACATTGCTCAGCATATGATTCCGCATCTTTGCACTAATTTGGCATTGTTTGTATCTCTTGTGGTTTGCGAGATCCTAGTAATGAGGCTCGAATTTGATTAACGCTATATATAAAATAAATAAATGTAAAATACATCTTTGCACTAATTTGGCCTTGTTTGTATTTCTTGTGGTTTGCGAGATTCTAGTGATGAGGCTCGAATTTGATTAACCCTATATATAAAATGAATAAATATAAAATACATTTTTATCATGATTTTAATCTGTCTGTATATTACATAATTTGTCTAGTATTTTTATGTTGTATATATTTTTTTGTAATGAATGTCAGCGAAACATCGACTAAAATAAAAAAGTAATAATAATAAAATAATGTGAATCATTACTCCACTAACGGTATACTGACTAAAGTAAAGGACGAACCAAAAGTATATCATCTTAAGCAGCACCGCAGAAGATCGATGGATAGGAGGCGACCCATATATCAACCACTATTTTTTACATGTTCGAATTTCTCCCAAGATAAGGAACATCAGTTGGGCACAGCGCAGTTTCGAGGAGAGAGCAAATGTTTAATTTAATTGCTAATGATAATAAACCAATTTATGTAAATATTAAAATAGAAGGAAAATAATTCGAGTTTAAACTCGATACAGGGGCCAGTTTATCTGTTTGTTCTCTAGATTTTAAAGATAAATATTTTTCAAATAAAAATTTATAAAAAACAAACATTTTGTAAGTTATGTAGGAGATAAAATTTATGCTATTGAGAAAATTAATGTAACATTGATTATAAAAATAGTAAAAATGATCTAAAACTATTTGTTATCGAAAATGGGGGACCAGGTTTGTTATGGAGAGATTTTAGAATTTAATGTGTTTAATAATAAATTGGGATTATTTAATAAAGGGTACAGAAAGTTACATTAAAAGAAAATGTCACTCTCAAGTATCTTAAACCCTTACCTTTTGCGATGAAACAAAAAGTTGAAGAAATAGATCATTTGTTTTCATTAAATATTTTAAGTACAATAGAGTACAGTGCCTGGGGTACTCCTATAGTACCAATCTTAAAAAATAATGATATTCTTAAGACTATGTGGTGATTTTAATGTAACCCTAAACTCGGAATTAAAAACTGATAAATTTCCGTTACCTAGTATAGAGGAATTATTTGTAAAATTTCAGAGTGGACAAGATTTTACCAAGCTCGATCTTTCTCAAAATTATCAACAAGTTGAACTCGATCCAAAATCTCGTAAATTAACGGTAATGTGTACGCACAAAGGACTTTTTATGTACAATCGTTTACCCTACGGAGTACATTGTGGGCCATCAAATTTCAAAAAATTATAGAAAATATATTGCAAGGCATAGAGGGAATATCTTGTTTTTTAGACGATATTGTTATTACGGGTAAAAATCGAAAGGAGCATATAGAAAAAGTTAAAGCAGTTTTAAAACGACTACAGTATAGTGAATTTACAGTAAAGGAAAAAAAAATGTGAATTTTTTTAAACAAAATATTATTTATTTAGGGTATAAAATAGACAAAGAATCATTGCATACACATAAAGAAAAAACGGATGTCATTGTTAATGCTCCCTGACCCACAAATGTCATCCAATTAAAAAATTTCCTAGGACTTGTAAATTATTATCATAAGTTCATAGAAAATAGTTCACAAATATTACAACCTTCAAACAGGGTGTTTAGGCCGTTTCCAATAAAGTACAATTCAAATGTAGATTTCTTATGAATTGTGTGCATTTGGCTTAAACTGGCGCGTGCGCGCTCATAAGGATGAGACAAGACATGTACACATGTACCGAGTCGAATGGGTTTTTTGTCTTTGAAGAAATAAATTGTTTTTTACCGGTTTTACCTCGAAATCAATCAACCAAAATTAACTATTAAAACTTTAATATTCTACAATATTAAAAGGTGGAGTGATAATTATTCGAAACAGTTAATAATTATGAGTTGGCGTAAATTTGATGTTCAAAGTGCTCCTTCTGTATCCCTTGTATTCTATCCTTTTTCTTTTTGTAGTTGGACCACAGAAAGAAATCTAAGGGAGTTAAATCGGGTGACCTAGCGGGCCGCTCCACAGGACCTCTTCTTCCAATCCATCGCTCAGGAAACCGATTACCCAAAAATTGAAAGACTGCTATAGCAAAACGTGGGGGTGCCCCATCCTGTTGAAAAAACAGTTCGCCCTCTAAAAGATTATCGTCTTCTTTGAGGATTTGGGTAATCATTGTGTCGATGTTATTTTCTAACAGATCGAGGTACCTTTCGTCATTTAAATTGTCAAGAATAAAAAACGACCCGACAATGTGATCCCCTAAGATGCCAACCCAAACATTTAACTTCTGAGGCCTTTGGGTATGAGTTTCCATGAACAAATGTAGATTGGTTTCACTCCAATACCTACAATTGTGCCTGTTTACTTCCCAGTTTAACTGCAATGTTGATTCATCAGAAAAACACGTATTGTACAGTAGATTGGCAATACCGTTTAATTGTTCACCAAAAATCTCACAGAATTTAAGCCGACGATCGGGATCATCTTCGTTTAATTCGTGTACCAATTTAAATTTATATGGATGAAATTCGTGGGCCTTTACAATTCGATGAACACTGCTTCGTGATGCACCGGAAGCCTCAGCTATTTTCCTGATCGATTGAGTATTATCGATCTGCAAATGACCCAGAACTGCCACTTCGACTGCTTCATTCCTAATTGGTCGCTGAGGTGCTTTTTGTTTCTTACAGAATCTGTTTCCATAAATTTTGTCAATAATTGTAAAACATACGGAGAACCAACCCTTCTATCTGGGTGATTTCTGTTGAATATACGCTCCGTAGCTCTAGCATAATTATCGTTTTTAAAATAAATGCTGACAATTTCTGTTCTCTCCTGAAAGGTATAAACCATTTTGAGAACTCACTCTGGTAAAATGTATCTCGATTTAAAATTGGTTGTGAACAAATTAATGTTCAAGGGCTATCAAATACTTATGAGTCTTTTATTATTCTAAAACTAAACGGACCCTAAGCAAAGAGTTTTTTGTCGAAAAAACTCGTGTTGATTTGAGAGCACTAAAAAATGTAGTTTCTTTATAAATTCCAATACCAAGTGCCGTGTATTTTAGAAACGATTTCGATTGTCTGTAATTATCAAAAATAAAATTATTTTCCTTAAGAACGAATCGATAAAAGTTTAAAAAAATACACAGTTATGTAGGGAATTGAAAGACCTTTCAAAAGATGTATCACTCAACCCACCTTGCCATTGAAATTTTTTGAAGGGGTGGCCCTGTAGGGTAGAGGGATGATGATAGGTATACAAGTATTACATTAAAATATGTCCCCTCCAAAGTTATTCAGGGTGCCTACTTTTGGTTAGGACACCCTGTATCTATCATATTGCAAAACAACCAAAACATAAAATACAATTATATTGTAATATAGCTAAACTACAACGTTAAACTCGGATGGATGGATGGTGAGACCTGGTACTAATATTTCTTGGTTGAATATAAACAATTTACTAACTAAATTTATTCAGTCTGGAATACGAAATTATATATTTATTTTCAATTTCACTGAAACAGGGTATATCTACTATAAATTCACAAAAACGCAGTAATCTATATTTCTAATTTATAATAGCAAAAAAGTTTCAACGGATAAACAACTATTCGTTTCTCTCTCACAGCTAAATATGCTTGAGACAGGTATGTTATTTTATTTCAACTAGGTACTTTTATTTATCCAAAGATCTATATATCAATTTTTAAACATTTGTTGTAGATAAATAAAATTTTATACTAACGAAACTACGGTAATTGATTAGGCATAAGACAGGATGACATTTCCTATTTTCAACTAACTTTCCAGTAGGTAACTCAATCAACCAAAATTTTGTATTGGATATTGACGAATTCGAAAACTACTACTATAAAATGATTCAATCAGGCTCGTGAGTAGGTATGGCGTGCCTTGAGCCAGACAGTGACGTCACACACCTGGCGCCAGACGTCAAGTAGGGGATCTGTATTACCGACAGTTCCGCCCCGGGAAATTCAAAATGTGCTGCTGCCACCTAGTGACCAGTAGGAGGAGTTCGGGCCTACCAATTTCCAATTTAAAACGGAATATATTGTGTCCTTTAATCGTGTAACAATATTTATATTTTTCGGCAATTATTAAAGAAAGTTTTTAACGAAAAAAATCCAGAGTGTGTAGGGATCCAACCGTCGATCTCTTGATTGTAAAGGCGATGCTTTACCCGCTAGACCACTAACCAGTTACTTATTGTTTTTAGTATAGACAGCATTTTCTATTTAAACATGTGCAATTAATTTAAATAATCAATTTGTAGCATTAGACATACATGTTATTATCTATAGTATGATAATTTGTTATAATTATATTGCGAATGCATTAAGCATTCATTGTAAAAAAGATGCATTGTTTGTAGATATAGGTAATTAGATTACATGCAACTTTTTCTCCTTGAGCATAGATTTAATATATCCCATCAAATATTTCCCGTTAAAGGTATGAATGACAAAAATATTTTTTAAATGTCACGTGTGAGAATCGAATCCACGCTTTGAATCTCAAATATATTTTGGAGTGCCTTAGACCACTCGGCCAGCAATCGATCAACTAACCTCTAGATTGTAATGCAGAGCTACAGCACACTCAACCACCTATGTAATTACTAATTAGTTTAAAGGTGTATAATATGCGTAGGTACATATCAATCAGTAATTCTATTCTTAGAAAAAATTAAAACCATATGTTCACGTATAGAAACTTTTGTGTAGTATTTCCACTTAAACATCAAAGCTCAAACTCTGTTTCTTACTTTAAATTACTACTACTACTACTACATACCATTACGTTCGTCAAACAGATGAGATTATTAATTAGGTAAGAAAAACACAAAATTAGTTTAAATTATTTATTGAATAAAGAAGATATTATGTATACATTATCAATACACATTTAAATACAGATTTATTATTATTAGAAAATATACAGGTAAAAATATATACACCCAATAGGTGTGTACATATATTGTCATGCAAAATCGATACATATTAATTGCTAACTATCTTAAATATTATATGCTATATGACATAAAATTAAGAAAGTATGCAGGTTTTATAAACATTTATTTACACGCAAGTTGTGCATATTGTTTTACATGTAATAATTACAAAGTATACACGTTTTATAGAAAATATACTATACAAATGTAGGTACAGTTATAAAAATAATATTTGTGTAATAAAAATATTGTTACATAAAGAACTTATGTTAAATATATACTGTTGTACAAAATAATAATGTCAAAAGCATGTGATTCTAACACGTTTTGAATTTTTTATACCCATAAGGAACAGAACTGTGATCTTGGGCAAACTTTCTTTTTGTCGAGTTTGGTTTATACATTTTACTTTCAGTTCTTGTAACGATCTCATGCTCTTTTGTTCTTCCAATACGGTTAGATGTTATGTAAATAGGTTCAGTGGGTGTAAGAACCATATTTTTGATGGAACAAAATTTATTAGTTGACTGGCAGCATAATTGAGGGAGATACCCTTAACTTTACAAACTACTTCTTCCCTCTGATTTTTGGTAGAGAAGACCTTATATGCATAGTTCTTAGGGCCGCCCGAGACAAATTCTGTAATATAACTACCAACCCCATAACCCTCTAATTCATCAGTCATGTCCCCAACAAATCCTCATATCGGGACATTATATTCTCCTTCTCTCGAAACATATATGACGGAGTCTGTGTCATAATATAACTCTTTTTCCTAACTGCTCTAGGTAACTATATAATTTTAAACGAGCCTGGGTGGTAACATACGCTGCAATAACAACATTAACCGTCGTTAATGGATCAGCGGCTTCTTCCCTATATTCCCAATTAACAACAAGTGTATCTTCGGAGTTTACATATATACCAGGATTCGATAGCATACAGAAGAATTCACCGGGATCGTTAACAATCTTCATTCTTGGCTGGTTCTCTCGTTGACCAAACTTTCCCCAGAACGAATTCAGAATAAGCTTGGCCAATGATCTTAGGCCAAGATTTTCAGCAATTTCGGTAAACTCTAACTTTACATCCTCTCGCTCCAGGAACCGTTCTATATAGCGCTCTCGTTCTTCCTGAGAAACACAGCTCCTAGGCCAGCCAGAAGCCTGTTGCTTGATTTTTATAAATTTGTTCATCATTTCTGTGAACAAGCCGGAAATGTTTTCAACTTTGTCATATTGTTCAATGTTATACTTCCAAATTTCATAAATTCTTTGAATTTTGTATCCCTTTTCCACAGCCTTTATCACCTCATCCACCACCCACGTACCTGTTAAAGCCCTTTCTTCATCTGTGTGATTGCATTCTCCAGAGTTCATTTGTTCGCCACAGGTACGGCACAAAACGAACATTAACTTATCATTCATTTTCATAGGTAGTACAGGATGGAAGAGCTCATGTGGGGGTAAGATTTTACATTTTATTTCCCCATCAATATCAGCAATATCTTTTGGGCACTCATCACCTACGAAAATCTTCGGGTGGCCTATAGGGAACTTCGCATGTTTACAAACCCATGGATATAGACTACAGACGTCTACATACTTAATTTTCTCTCCTTCTCGACACTTGTAATATTCAAATGTGTTCCCCGTTCGCCGGCCGTAGAAAGCATCTCTAGGATTTAGAGGAGTGGATGTAATCAGAGGATGTCCTTCGATGTGAGTTCTGAATTCTTTATTTTCTTTTAGCTGCCTTCTAAATTCACACACCCACATCTCCACTACTTCATACCCTAGGTCTTTCAACCTTTGTTTTGGTTACTGTAGACTTATACCGGAAATTTAATGTCTCGGTGGGATCTTCATGCAGGGGAACGTCTCTGCCATATTTAAAACAACTGGTACAGGCATGGAAGTAGCAGCCGTGGAACTCGAAGATCTGTTTTGTTTCCACATAGTACCCATCTACTTTAAGTCCATTCAAATTAACCTCCCTCCCGTTGGCAGCGTGTTGTATAGTGATACCTCTTTGTAGTTCTTCCCATACAATCCATTGGATAGCAATTTTAGATTGATTGTCCCGCCATCTGTAATCGTCCTTTGGAATGATGCCAATTGTATTAGGTTTAAGGAAATTACGTCTGAACACCTTATTACAGGCGGAGGCGATGGTACATGCCTCGGTGACGGACAAACGTTTCCAGTCTCCATTAGTTGTTGGCGGAATTTGAGACATGCTGCAGTGAGAATTTTAACATCAGAAATGCAATATTCCATGAGATCACGCTGCATATCGAATTGGTCTGCTTTATGTTCCTCATACCATTTCAAAAAGATCTCTCTATCAATCTCTTTCATGTTGTCGGGGTCGTAGTATTCGATAGGTGGGAAGTACCCGACATAATTTGCATTGGCTGTAGTGTTAAATAGATGAGGAAAGTAACCTTTCTTAAAGTCGTCCCCTAATCCAAAAGCTTTAGGTAATTTAGAGAGTGCCATAGGAAAATAATTAAGTGAGTCTAGGAATTTAACATTTCCCACTGTCATCATGACAATTTTTGACCCTCTCATTATGAGCTCTGGCTTCAAGTCAGTTTGAGTAAGTATATAATTCAAAATAAATTGATGGTCAAACGCCTGACCATTATGGGCGATAACCACTACCTGCTTGAAAATTTTTCTTTGATTTAAAAGAAATTCAACAAAGCGTTCAACCGGTTTACGTTTTAATACTTGCAATCTAGAACCACATTTATCACACATTTCCATCTCAGAGTCTATACAGGCATCACAGCACTGCTTGAACACGCACAGATTAGGTTCGTGTATGAAGGTGTCATCTTGCAGTACTTTTTCTTGCCTTGTCTCCATATCATAAAATAAAAATAAAATGTCCACCATCCAGCAGATGCGACATAAAAAAGAAATAATAAGACTGCTCCGCAGGACTTAGCGATTTTACCACTAGGTGGTACTCATCGGCAACATCTACCAATCAATCAGTGATCACTGATCAGACAAAGAATTTCTTTGATTCGCAATCTGTTTTGTTTTTGGTTTGTTTTTACGGTGTTTACTGTCTTTAGTTTGTGTGGCTGGACGTTAGTAAAAGCAGTAGTTAACTGGTATGAAAACAAAATTATACTAAAGTTGTAGACGAAATATCATTGTTAATGTTTGTTTTAGATATTAAATTTGGTCTGGTGCGATATAAATCTGAATTCACGAAGTATTCCTGCTACATGCAATACAAAATGGCAGCACCTGGAAATTAATAAACTCGTAAGTAATACAAATATGTCAGAAATTTAATAGTTCTCTCCATTACTTTTAACAATGTAGTTAGACTACCCTTGAATAAAAATTTAGGGGATCTGACACTGAATTTTATAAATTCTACTTGCAAGAAAATGAATTAAAATTCCACCAATTTTATTAGAATCATAGTAATAAATATTATTTTTAGGTAAAACTTGTTATTTGGTGATTGAATATACTAAGTAGTAAAATAATAGATACGAGGAACAAATTGTATCTGTCAAGGCAGTACCTATTAAGTGACGACTTTTGGAAAATAACTACCTAAGTACATATTGGTAATCTAAATAAAATAGAAGAACTTGGCTGTACTTGGATACCTAGTTGAGCAGGTACATACATACACAATATGTGAAGTGAATAATAATAAGTGGTGGGTATATAGGTGTTATTGATTTTCTCTTTTATATTGTCTTTTAAAACTGTGCGATTTAGGTTAGGATAGTTACTCGTTTTTGGGTTGTAATAACTATGTTGGAGATTTTTCTTTTGGTACAATTTGAGTAGAGAAAGTGTGTATACAAGTTTAAGATTAGTTTTTATTGTTACATACTTACTTAAGTTTGTTTCTTTCGTAAGCATAAATAGTGTATGTATGACTTGTAAGTAACCAATAACATAACTAATTCTTCAGTCGTGCAAAATTTGTGTGTGGAACCTTGTTTTGTTTAAGAAAAACTAATAAAATAACAATAGCTTTAAAATGTTGGAATAGTTATTATTGATAAAACTTTGTTAAATCTATCTACCTACTAAAAAAGTAAGAATAATACAGGAGATATATTTTTATGATAATACTAGTTGATATTAAATAATAGATTTATTTAGATTTTAAGTTAATTTTCATTATATCCTTGTAATCAAAGCCTACGTTTTATAATTTCCAAAATTTTATTAGTTATGTAATAATAATGTAACTACAGTACCATGTGTTTTTTTATTTCAATTGTCGAGTATTTCTTCGACATAGTGTGTTAAAGTATGACTTAAATTGGTTGGGGATACAAATGAGGGTTAAAATAGTGAAACATTTCTCCATACTCTCAGATGATAATTAAAATTAAATGATGCCTACCCCAAATTTTCAAACATACTTAATTGAAGGTGAGTGAACATGATTTTCAGTATCTTGACGGGGCATAATAAAGGGAAAGTGCTCCTTTACTTTGTGAATATACTCAGTTATCTATATAATTATAAATGTTTGTAATAATTTTCTTATTTCCATTTTTTAAAAATATTTTGTTGATAAAATAGATATCTTACTATTTTGACTGTTCTTTTAAATGGGAATGATTTTCCTAATAAGTGCACCTACGAGCGTATGTTAAATATAAAACCGAGAGGGTATTAATCTGTATTAAAGATATTCAATATACTATATAGGTGTTAAACAACGGGTGGATAATAAATTTAAACTTGCCTTCGTATATTTTATTCCTAATCTAAAAAAATGTATACTCTCCTCACCATTTTAACTGTTGTTTTTTTAAATAAAGTATGATTTTTCTAATCTCGTAACCCTATCTACCTATGTAATAAAATGTAAAACTAGGGGTCGTAGTTTGGAGTAAAAGGCGGTTAATATACTTCTCGTATAACCAATAGCCAGATACTAGATTGGAATGTTTATTTGTATGTACGAATATGTTACTACAAAATGTTAATAAACCTTTTATGTAAGTTGATTGTTGCCTACATGTCTTGATGCGTGAGGGTGTGTGTGTTTTTGTTCTAATGACACTGGTTTAAACCAACTAGCCAGTCTCTGTGCTTATGAGTAACATATACAATATCAAAATATCTTTTAGTTGGTTACACAATATTATAGAATGTTAGAAGTCTCTATTGTTCTTATTTAGGAAGTGAACTAATTTTTTTAAACTAATGCCTTCCAGCAAATTTAAAAATTTAAGATAGGTATGTCTGATACGTCTTGTTGAACATTTTTAGAGAGAGAGGGTACGTATTTATTTTGAGTACTTTGTTATTATCTATTTTAAAATAAAAACAGAAGCGTCCATTGCATCTAGAAAAATACGTGAAAAATTAATAAACCTTAATTTTACATTTTGTATCCTAAAGATGCATTCTTTAGACAAAATTTGCAACTGCTTCTGACTTTGGTAATTAATTATTTAATTTTATACAATACGCAATCTTTTTTTTTTGCCCACTTTGTTATGTTAATAGACGGTAATTATTAAAATGTTTAACATTTATTAGGTTTATCTTATGTATTCCTTGCTTTATTATGATACTAGTATTGCATTTTGGCGTTGTTACCGGAAAGTTACCTTAAATTTATTTTAGGTATGTAATTCTATAGCATGCTAATATTTTTAAATATTTTTATTATCTTTTAATTTCAATGCAATTTAAGAACTATATGTTTGAACGATTTCTTTCCTTAATACGAATTCTTCTTGGTAAAAATGTTTAAAATTTATTAAGTACCTATAGGTACCTTATACGTATTCCTTACTTTATTATGAAATTGATATTACATGTAAATATTGTGTCCAAAAAAAAAAAAAGCCATCTTGAATTTATTTTAGGTATATCATTATATGACATGTTAATATTTTCCATAACTTATGAATGAAATTTAATAATTATATTTTGGTTTCTAGATTTCTCTCTCCTGTAAAACGAATTCTTATTGGTCTTACATCAGGTTTAGGTTGCAGGGTATATTAAATAAAATTTCTGTAAACGAATGGTTCAAATTATTTTAAGTTTAAAATGAATATAGCTTGTTGATTTACAACTACTATATTTTCAGGTTGTGTATGTGGAAAAAATTCAAACGTTTGTTCTGATTGCAATTTCATTTAAATAACTGTAGTGCTTGTTGCCAAATGAGCTACTTGTTCGGTACATATTTTTTTTTGTTGGTATATTTTTGTTAAAGTTTTAATTATCCTTGATATTAAGCTGTATCTTTGGCGTAGTACGTAATCAATGCTACATACCACGGTAGGTGGTCTATTTAGATAAAGTTTATATGAAGTAGGTATAATTGAATAAAATTTACCTCAAATAAGTATTTATTGTATTATAAGCACCCTTGTGTGTAATTAATAAATGACACCAGTGTTGATATACTGTATCATTAATTGTCTTATTTTTTCATGTACTATAGAGTTGATAAATGTGGGTTAGTATTACATATTTATTAAATTTCAATATTCCTCCTTAAATTGAAAATGGATGTGGTGTCTAGAGCTCTGAACATCTGTTTTAAACAGGGGTGTGTCTGAACTGAGTCTGTTGCGAGTGCTTCGGTGTGGTTGATATTCAATTTTTATTAATAATATTGTACTTCATGTTTAGGTCTGTTATGAAATTGAGAATCTATTTTTTATAATTTTTCTTATTTCAGGTATCTCACTTAGGAACCGTTCGTACACTATCAGTAGAGGTCGCTGTTTTATATGTCACCGATACTAATCTGTCTTTATATATTAAGATCTGATAGGAAACTGATTAGTTGCTAGTTCTTCGTGTTTGTTGAACGAGTTAGTTAGTTAAAGTTATACTATTTACATTGCCAAAACTATAACTTCAAAGTAAAAATGGAAAAATTTATTATTGTAAAAGATTTTGTAATGAAGGTACGTCGTTTCAATCTTGAGGGGCGCACCCTCGAATTCAAATTGAAGGCAATACCAATAAACGTAGAGCCTGTGGGATGGGTACGAGATGCCATCAATCAAGTCATCCAAAGGGGTACCGAGGGCCTTGCTCCAGGTGACAAAGTGGGGTTTTCCTTCTGCTCCACGGACTTCAGGCGCGGCGAAGGATGGGTTCACTTCAAGCCTGTGGAAGAAGTGACCTTTGACCATATTTGGGATGTTATTAGCAGCATTTATCAATCCAACTCCACAGGGCTCAACACTGCAACTTTCTGTCTAGGTGTGACTTCAGTGAAGATGCCAGCAGGAAGAGGAAAGGGTAAAAATTATACCTCTTTTGAGGAAGAGTGCGGTAAGCGACGGGGCATCATATCTATAAACAATAAAGACAATATGTGCTTACCTCGTGCTCTCATAGTGGCTGTCGCGAAGGACAAGGACAGGAGTAAAGACACCGGAAAGATACAAACTCAAAAAGCTCTTCAGTTACAGTTATGTACTGATGCCGGTGTTATTATACCAGAGGGGGGTTGTGGGATCCTTGAACTACAAAAGTTTCAGCAACATCTACAAAAATATAAAATTATTGTGTATAAATATGGTTCTAAGGGGCGCGACATTATTTTCAAAGGTCACACAGAGGGTCCTTCGTTAAATTTACTTTACCATGAGAGACACTATAACGTAATTTCATCCTTGACGGCTGCTTTCTCGTGTATTTATTATTGCAAAAACTGTCACGTGCCCTATGATCACAAAAATAAACACAGATGTGGTGGAATGTGCATCTGCTGTCAGCAATCACCAGCTTGTGCTCAGGCTTTGAAGATAAATTGTAATGATTGTAAGAGATCGTTCAGAGGACAGACATGTTACGATAATCATAAGATGACAGGGTCTATGGGAAAAAGTAGTGTATGTGAAAAAATAACCCGATGTGTTGAGTGCTACAAGACGGTACAAACTGGAAGACAACACACTTGTGGGGAGATCTATTGTAAAGTTTGTAACGTTAATGTACCTTTAGATCATCTGTGTTTCATACAATCCGATACCGTCAAACAGAAGATGGTGGACACTTTATTTTTATTTTATGATATGGAGACGAGGCAAGAAAAAGTACTGCAAGATGACACCTTCATACACGAACCTAATCTGTGCGTGTTCAAGCAGTGCTGTGATGCCTGTATCGACTCTGAGATGGAAATGTGTGATAAATGTGGTTCTAGATTGCAAGTATTAAAACGTAAACCGGTTGAACGCTTTGTTGAATTTCTTTTAAATCAAAGAAAAATTTTCAAGCAGGTAGTGGTTATCGCCCATAATGGTCAGGCGTTTGACCATCAATTTATTTTGAATTATATACTTACTCAAACTGACTTGAAGCCAGAGCTCATAATGAGAGGGTCAAAAATTATCATGATGACAGTGGGAAATGTTAAATTCCTAGACTCACTTAATTATTTTCCTATGGCACTCTCTAAATTACCTAAAACTTTTGGATTAGGGGGACGACTTTAAGAAAGGTTACTTTCCTCATCTATTTAACACTACAGCCAATGCAAATTATGTCGGGTACTTCCCACCTATCGAATACTACGACCCCGACAACATGAAAGAGATTGATAGAGAGATCTTTTTGAAATGGTATGAGGAACATAAAGCAGACCAATTCGATATGCAGCGTGATCTCATGGAATATTGCATTTCTGATGTTAAAATTCTCACTGCAGCATGTCTCAAATTCCGCCAACAACTAATGGAGACTGGAAACGTTTGTCCGTCACCGAGGCATGTACCATCGCCTCCGCCTGTAATAAGGTGTTCAGACGTAATTTCCTTAAACCTAATACAATTGGCATCATTCCAAAGGACGATTACAGATGGCGGGACAATCAATCTAAAATTGCTATCCAATGGATTGTATGGGAAGAACTACAAAGAGGTATCACTATACAACACGCTGCCAACGGGAGGGAGGTTAATTTGAATGGACTTAAAGTAGATGGGTAAGTGTGGAAACAAAACAGATCTTCGAGTTCCACGGCTGCTACTTCCATGCCTGTACCAGTTGTTTTAAATATGGCAGAGACGTTCCCCTGCATGAAGATCCCACCGAGACATTAAATTTCCAGTATAAGTCTACAGTAACCAAAACAGAAAGGTTGAAAGACCTAGGGTATGAAGTAGTGGAGATGTGGGAGTGTAAATTTAGAAGGCAGCTAAAAGAAAATAAAGAATTCAGAACTCACATCGAAGGACATCCTCTGATTACATCCACTCCTCTAAATCCTAGAGATGCTTTCTACGGCCGGCGAACGGGGAACACATTTGAATATTACAAGTGTCGAGAAGGAGAGAAAATTAAGTATGTAGACGTCTGTAGTCTATATCCATGGGTTTGTAAACATGCGAAGTTCCCTATAGGCCACCCGAAGATTTTCGTAGGTGATGAGTGCCCAAAAGATATTGCTGATATTGATGGGGAAATAAAATGTAAAATCTTATCCCCACATGAGCTCTTCCATCCTGTACTACCTATGAAAATGAATGATAAGTTAATGTTCGTTTTGTGCCGTACCTGTGGCGAACAAATGAACTCTGGAGAATGCAATCACACAGATGAAGAAAGGGCTTTAACAGGTACGTGGGTGGTGGATGAGGTGATAAAGGCTGTGGAAAAGGGATACAAAATTCAAAGAATTTATGAAATTTGGAAGTATAACATTGAACAATATGACAAAGTTGAAAACATTTCCGGCTTGTTCACAGAAATGATGAACAAATTTATAAAAATCAAGCAACAGGCTTCTGGCTGGCCTAGGAGCTGTGTTTCTCAGGAAGAACGAGAGCGCTATATAGAACGGTTCCTGGAGCGAGAGGATGTAAAGTTAGAGTTTACCGAAATTGCTGAAAATCTTGGCCTAAGATCATTGGCCAAGCTTATTCTGAATTCGTTCTGGGGAAAGTTTGGTCAACGAGAGAACCAGCCAAGACCGAAGATTGTTAACGATCCCGGTGAATTCTTTTGTATGCTATCGAATCCTGGTATATATGTAAACTCCGTGCTCCCCATAAACGAAGATACACTTGTTGTTAATTGGGAATATAGGGAAGAAGCCGCTGATCCATTAACGACGGTTAATGTTGTTATTGCAGCGTATGTTACCACCCAGGCTCGTTTAAAATTATATAGTTACCTAGAGCAGTTAGGAAAAAGAGTTTTATATTATGACACAGACTCCGTCATATATGTTTCGAGAGAGGGAGAATATAATGTCCCGATAGGAGGATTTGTTGGGGACATTATATGAATTAGAGGGTTATGGGGTTGGTAGTTATATTACAGAATTTGTCTCGGGCGGCCCTAAGAACTATGCATATAAGGTCTTCTCTACCAAAAATCAGAGAGAAGAAGTAGTTTGTAAAGTTAAGGGTATCTCCCTCAATTATGCTGCCAGTCAACTAATAAATTTTGATTCCATCAAAAATATGGTTCTTACACCCACTGAACCTATTTACATAACATCTAACCGTATTGGAAGAACAAAAGAGCATGAGATCGTTACAAGAACTGAAAGTAAAATGTATAAACCAAACTCGACAAAAAGAAAGTTTGCCCAAGATCACAGTTCTGTTCCTTATGGGTATAAAAAATTCAAAACGTGTTAGAATCACATGCTTTTGACATTATTATTTTGTACAACAGTATATATTTAACATAAGTTCTTTATGTAACAATATTTTTATTACACAAATATTATTTTTATACTGTACCTACATTTGTATAGTATATTTTCTATAAAACGTGTATACTTTTGTAATTATTACATGTAAAACAATATGCACAACTTGCGTGTAAATAAATGTTTATAAAACCTGCATACTTTCTTAATTTTATGTCATATAGCATATAATATTTAAGATAGCAATTAATATGTATCGATTTTGCATGACAATATGTTCACACCTATTGGGTGTATATATTTTTACCTGTATATTTTCTAATAATAATAAATCTGTATTTAAATGTGTATTGATAATGTATACATAATATCTTCTTTATTCAATAAATAATTTAAACTAATTTTGTGTTTTTCTTACCTAATTAATAATCTCATCTGTTTGACGAACGTAATGGTTGTAGTAGTAGTAATTTAAAGTAAGAAACAGAGTTTGAGCTTTGATGTTTAAGTGGAAATACTACACAAAAGTTTCTATACGTGAACATATGGTTTTAATTTTTTCTAAGAATAGAATTACTGATTGATATGTACCTACGCATATTATACACCTTTAAACTAATTAGTAATTACATAGGTGGTCGAGTGTGCTGTAGCTCTGCATTACAATCTAGAGGTTAGTTGATCGATTGCTGGCCGAGTGGTCTAAGGCACTCCAAAATATATTTGAGATTCAAAGCGTGGATTCGATTCTCACACGTGACATTTAAAAAAATATTTTTGTCATTCATACCTTTAACGGAGAAATATTTGATGGGATATATTAAATCTATGCTCAAGGAGAAAAAGTTGCATGTAATCTAATTACCTATATCTCAAACAATGCATCTTTTTTTACAATGAATGCTTAATGCATTCGCAATATAATTATAACAAATTATCATACTATAGATAATAACATGTATGTCTAATGCTACAAATTGATTATTTAAATTAATTGCACATGTTTAAATAGAAAATGCTGTCTATACTAAAAACAATAAGTAACTGGTTAGTGGTCTAGCGGGTAAAGCATCGCCTTTACAATCAAGAGATCGACAGCTGGATCCCTACACACTCTGGATTTTTTTCGTTAAAAACTTTCTTTAATAATTGCCGAAAAATATAAATATTGTTACACGATTAAAGGACACAATATATTCCGTTTTAAATTGGAAATTGGTAGGCCCGAACTCCCCCTACTGGTCACTAGGTGGCAGCAGCATATTTTGAATTTCCCGGGGCGGAACTGTCGGTAATACAGATCCCCTACTTGACGTCTGGCGCCAGGTGTGTGACGTCACTGTCTGGCTCAAGGCACGCCAAGGAAGAAACAATGTTGGTTATTTTAAGCAGACTATTTATTTTTCTATAAATTTAATAATAACTATGAAGTATGGCCTCTCTTTTCGTTGTCTTTGTCACTCCTGGCTGTGGGGACATTTGAAATCGAAGGTATTTGCAACAAAACCCGCATCTCTGGAAGAGTTACATGAAAGAATTGTTCGAGAATGCCGTTTATTGACTCCAGATGTGTTCAGAAATGTTCGTACAGAATTTCAAGACAGATTATACTAGTGTGTGGAAGTCGGTGGGGGTCATTTTGAACAATGCATACGATAATTTAAACTGCTTCTTTTATTTTTATTTCTCGAACCTAAAATAATTAAACAATTATTTCTCAGGAACGAATCGATAAAAGTTTAAAAAAAATACACAGTTATGTAGAGAATAATTTCAAAAGACGTATCACTCGACCCCCTTTGCCGTTTGAATTTTTTGAAGGGGGTGGCCGTGTAGGGTAGAGGGATGATGATAGGTATACAAGTATTACATTAAAATATGTCCCCCTTGGAAACAAGGTCGATTTGTTTCACCAATTTTTCAAAAAAATTTTTATCTCCAAAGTTATTCAGGGTGCCCACTTTTGGTTGGGACAGCCTGTATATATTTATCGGTTTATTCCATTGCCATAATTGTTTCAAATTTGTAAAAAAAAGCCTATTACACAAGCTGAATTAAAGTTAGATAGATTAATAGCGAAACGGGAAAACCTTTTTATACTTGTTCAGCGTTGTTATGAAGAAGGGAAGGAATTAAAACAAAACAGGGAAAATTATGCCAAATTATGTCGTGAAGCAGGAAATTAAACCTGAAGAAATCCAAAATTATAATATTATAGTTCCTTTGAGGATTTGTGTGATCACATTGAATATATGGCCGACCAATTATTAACGAATAGAAACAGTATCCCATCTGGTAATAGTAATAATAATGCTAATGAGAGATATAGTGATAGACCTCGGATTCATATGCCGAAAATTGAGTTAATCAAATTTGATGGTAACGACTTGACACTATGGCCATTATTTCATGAAAACTTTAAGCAGTTAGTTCATATAAAACCAGAAAAAGCCGAAAAGTTGCAATATTTATTAGGTAGTTTAACGGGCAAGGCCTTAAAAACTTGTAATGCAGTTACAGTGATCCCTGATAATTATAATATAATTTGGAAACATATCATGATCAGAAATTTTTATTTATACCGATTGTTAAATTTTAAAGCTGTTCCTAATAATAACCCTGGTAATTTACAAATATTTCTGGAAAAATTTGATACCAATACTATTGCATTGAAGTGATTAAATTTAGAAAATTTAGGGGATTATATTTTGACATACGATGTCAAAATTATCGCAGTAAACCATAAATGCCTTTGAATTAGTTCGTCCTAACCAAGATCTACTGACCTACGATAAATTAATTAAATGTGTTCGTCACCGAAGTAAAATTATTGTTAAACCCGAAAAACCTCGTACAAGTAATGGAATTCAAATTTTAGCTATAGTACTCCAAAAATTACAAAAACTTTTGTAGCCATGAGCCATCATGGAATGGGGAGAAAAATTGTATTTTTTGTAATAATGAGTTTTATTTGTTAAAAGAATGTAAATATTTTACGGATAGCTTCCATGAACAGAATTATAAAATATAATAAAGATAAAGCTTTGTCTTAATTTTTTTCTCGTCGAAACATAGTTGCTTTGTGCCCTTCTAAATTTAGCTGCCAAATATGTAGGGCGAAACATCACACTTTAGTACATAGAGGTAACCTATGTGATAATAGAAATAATAGTTCCCCAAATCCAACAGTTATGTCGACTCCCAGTACAAATCAAGAGCATAAAAATCTTGCGAGTTCAAACGAAAATAATCTTAATTTATGTACTGAAACTAATGCGGCCGGAGTTAATAAACAAGTAAGTACCGCCCTGGTTAAAATTGTAGATAAATGGAATCGAGAAAAAAAATTAGATTTCTTATTGATAGTGGTTCCATGTCAAATTTATTGACTCCTGAATGCTGCAAAAAATTAGGTTTTTGTTATTCGAAATTAGCGTCGAATATTACTGGTATAGGGGGGAGCGCAAAAACCGATAATTGGCCGAATTTAACGATTTGTTCTCATATAAATCCGATTGAAGTGTTGCTTGTAGACAAAATAACTAATTTATTACCAGTGTCGATATAGATACCAACTCATTTAATCATTTAAAAAAATTACCCTTAGCCGATCCTAACTTTTATACTCCTGAGGTGATAGACGGAATTTTAGGAGCGTCTATATTTGCGCAAATAGTGGGTTCGCAACGCGTGACTGGATTATCTAGTACGCCCACTGCGATCCAAACAGCGCTCGGGTTTATAGTACTAGGTTTGGCGCCTCCTATGGAAAATAAATTCTTTAATCAAACCTATTGTACATTTTTAAATTTAGATTCCCTTGTAGAGAAAATGTGGGAACTAGAAAATTACACCCCACCCGTGCCAACTAGTGAAGATACCTTGTGCGAAAATATATTTGTAGAAGCGGTTAATAGAAATTCTGACGGTCGATATACAGTGGCGTTACCTTTTAAAGATGACCCCTCCAAATTAGGTAATTCTTATTTCTTAGCAGAAAAATGACTGTTATCCCTAGAAAACGACTGGATAATTCTCCTGTTCTGCGAAAAATGTATAGCTCTATAATTCAAGATTATTTGGATTAGGGGCACATGTCTATGGTTCCAAAGCAGAACATTGACCTCCCTTCTTATTATATCCCCCACCACTGCGTATTTAAGGCAGATAGTGTTTCCACTCCCTGCCGTATCGTTTATGACGCAAGTATGAAAACGGAGAATGCAATTTCGTTGAACGATATTTTATATACCCGGCCTAAATTGCAAAATTTATAGTAATGTAATTACCATTTTATTAAATTTTCGATTATATTCTATCGCTATGACTTCCGACAGACAAATGTATAGGCAAATTAATATTCTTAAGGCTTATAGATAGTACCAACGAATTTTATGATATGAGATATAATACAGACGAGTCCATTTCAATTTACGAATTGAATACTGTTAGTTTTGGGGTTAAGTCGTCCCCCTTTCTTAGTCTCCGTACTATGAAACAGTTAGTTCTTGATAATTAGAAATTATATCCCCAAACCATGGTACATGTCGATAAAGATATGTATATGGATGACTTAATTTGTAGTTTACCCAACATCCAAAAGGCCTTTGAGGTTCAATCCCAATTAGTCCATTTATTCCAATCTGGTGGATTTCAAATGGTTAAATGGATGTCGAATTCTACTGAATTGCTCGACAAAATTCCTGAGAGTTTAAAATTCACTAAGCCTATTGAATTTAATAAAAGTAATTTAAAGATTCTAGACTTACAATGGAACCCCTCCATTGATAAATTTAGCTTCAAGATTGAATCACATGTATCACTCTGTACCAAACGGAGTATGTTATCGTTAGTAGCACGCACATTTGATCCATTAGGTTTTTTTAACCCCAGTTACTTTGTTCGTAAAGTTACTAATTAAAAGGTCTTGGGAGTTACATGGGACCAATCTGCTCCTAATGAAATTGAAAATTTATGGATTAAATTTCAAGTTGTTTAACGCATTAAATCGTTTGTAAATTTGCCGTCATGTGTTGGTTTTCGAAAATACCTCCTTAATTTTGGTTGGTTTTGCAGATGCTAGCTCATCCGCGTACGCTTTTGTAGTTTATACTAGAACTGTTGATTCTTCCGGTCAAACAATGTGATGTTCCTTTGTGCCCAGTCCAAAGTTACCCCTATGTCAAAGTTTACCCTTCCTCGTTTAGAACTTTGTGCTGCCGCATTGCTGGCCAAATTTATAGTCCATATTAAAGATACCTATCTTCTAGACAAAATATCGACGAAATTTTTGCCCTTTCTGATTCCATGATTGCCTTGAGTTGGATCCATTCTTCTCCGAACTAATGGAAGCCGTTTATTTCCAACAGAGTCTCGAAAATTCAAGACTGTTTGCCATTGGCATTTCGTACCCAGTAAGCAGAATGTTTCGGACTGTGCCTTAAGGGGTCTTACACCTCTTGCTCTAGTAAATCATACCTCCTGGTTTTCTGGCCCATCCTCGCTTTTACAGGACCCATCCAAATGGCCGATCCAGTCCTTCAATGAAAGTATAATTGAAAATCTAGGAGAAGAGACATTAGTACATGTAATTTCCATAGAAATAAACTCCCCCTTATATTCCTTGATAGAGCGTCTCTCGTTCTGGACCAAATTACTTAACGCTACCGTTTGTGTTTTAAGATTTGTTAAAATGTTACCTTACAATAATCGATTATCCACATCTGATTTAGACAAAGCCAAATTATCGTTAATTCGTGCTGTCTATACAACAGCGCCATTTTCACGAAGAATATAAAATTATTGCGGAGAACAAACTTTACGATCTAATTTACGCCGTCTGAATCTGTTTATTAGCGATGGGATTATTCAAGTAGGTGGAAGACTGTCGAATTCCACCATTAGTTTTGATCAAAAGCATCCAATCCGACCCGTTTGTAAATCTACTTATTGACTTTAACCATAAAAAAATATTGCCATACCGGTGCGTATTTATTGCAATCGTTATTGCGTCAAAATTATTGGATTCTCTTTGATAGAAATAGTATCCGTCAACAGGTTTGGAAATGTAATCATTGCTTCAAATTAAATCCAAAACCCCATTACCCTATGATGGCAGACTGCCATTTGAAAGAGTAAATCAAGCTAAAGCCTTTGTGTCAACCGGAGTTGAATTTACGGGGACATTCTATATAACCCCAGGACGACGTAGAGGTATAAAAAGTCAAAAGGCTTACGTCTGTCTATTTATTTGCCTAGCGACAAAAGCTATCCATTTAGAACTAGCTTCTGACTTGTCTACCGATTCCTTTCTTGTAGCATTCAAACGTTTTTTAGCTCGTCGTGGTAGTTGTACCACTTCATTCTCCGATTGCGGCAGTAATTTCGTAGGCGCCCATTCCAAATTAAATGATATCTATCAACTTACGCAGTCCCGTGACTATAAAAACGATATTCAGCGTGAACTTAATATTCACAAGATTGATTGGAAGTTAATTTCAATGGTAAGTTATAATCAGAAAAAAATTTATTACAATTTAAAATAGTTATAACGTATCAATATAATGTTATGTGCGTAAAATACTTTTGGGACCGCCAGTTTCCCATTAGTGGAGAAAGACCAGATGTGCGATGAAAGATAATTTTTTGCGAGCCAATAAATATTTTGAAATGTAGTGTTATAGTAGTTATAAAGTAACTCAATTTGAGATATGTTTCTAACAACTGCATGAAAAAAATTGTGTTAACAGTTATACTTTATTTTAGTTTTATTCCGTGTACACAAATATGCGCTGAAGCAAGAATGATGATATTTTGCTTCCAAAGAAATGAAATTAGTGTAAAACTCCTTGCTATTATTTTCTGATCAGCGCGCTGGATTAAAACAATAATTACTTTATTTCGAATTTCACTAGACCTCACACTAATCAATGGTTTTTTTCCAAGTGTTTCAAATTATCACATAGAAGACACATGGTCTTTATATCAAACTGTCCTCTTCCTTCACGATTTTCTACGGACTTTTCTCCAAATGTATTTGATTCTAAAAACTATTTCAAATAAAACTGAAATAAAGTACCTACTAACTAATTTTTACATATAGTTGTTAGAAAGAAGCGTATGTCAAATAGAGTTAGACTATATTCTATATTTTACAACTACACTTCAAAACTAAATGTTTAATGGCTCGCGAAATTATCAAGTCTGTCATCGAACATATATATGTTTGTTTTGATCGTGTAATTTTTCCTACAATTTTTGTGGAACTTTAATTTGGAAAATGGTATATCCCTTTGGTCAATTTTTCTATACAAGCCATCATTTCTTTTCTTTGAGCTCTATAATGCCTTGTACAATGATGTGGGTAGGTTCTCTACATCACCAAAGCGATCAGATGTAGCATTTTTTCCACATATAATGCAACTATTAGCTACATAAATTTACACTTACTTAAAATTAAAGGGAAATCAAATATAAATACCTGCCAATAAGAAATTATTAAACTTACATATTACATAAACATATTTACACAAAAAATTTTTGATAATATGCGACAGAGACAATGTAATGTATGTTGTTTTTTTATAGGTTCAAAACAAAAAAAAGGAAAATTTAGTTTTATAAGCTCGCGAGAGATAAATGAACTATACTCGTAATTTTTCCTATATGCAATGAGATGGCGAGAAAGAGCGACTTACCCTGTAGATTATGCAGCAGTCTTCCACGTTGGAGAGGGCCCTCTAATCTTGGGAAATAATCTCTGGTTCGAGAAAGCAGACACGGAAAGAAGTCCACACTAGTTATTTAAGTATTTCACAGGGTTTAAATGTTAAATTCACACCTCCAATGATACACATAAAGTTAGAGATGTTAAAACAGTAATAAACACTATAATAGCGGGAATATTAACAATTATGGGCGTTTTTTATATTTTTATGGCGTGCGTCACATTAATTACTGACAAGACCCATGTCACTATAATTTCTGGGAATAGTCGCACAAAGCCACCTCATTGTGACGGCGTATAAATGCGAGTACACAAAGACTATATGAAATAAAAAGCCGGTATTTTAAGAGCAAAAAATACAAATATGGAACTAAATTAAATGATAATTATGATTATCATAAAGCAATATTTATTAAGTAAGAAAAAAATAATTAAAACATAGATGAAAACGGAACATTTCGGCCCACCAAAATGCTACGCATTTTCGGAAGCAGAAACGGGTAAAGGACATAATTTAGTTAATGGTCTTTTTAGAACACCATTAATAGTGTAGACATCAGCTACTCTCGCTACCCCATCGGCACCTGGATATAGATTACGAATGCGGCCTAGACGCCACTTCAGCGGAGGAGTAGAATCCTCTTTAATAAGGACAAGTGTACCAATTTCGGGGGAAACAGTGAAATTTAACCACTTGCTTCTTTGTTGCAAAGTGTGAAGATACTCGCCCTTCCCGCGACTCCAATGATCTTGATGAATTCTTTGAAGAAGCTGCCAACGATTGAGTCGGTTGATGGGTATATTCATTAAATCAGAATCTGGCGCGGTAGTAAGAGGCTCCATTGTAAGAAAATGACCAAGCGTTAATACATATAAATCATTCGGGTCCGAACTAAGAGGTGTTAATGGACGCGAATTAAGAATTGCTTCAATTTGGCATAGAATTATATAGAAGCCTTCATAACTCAATACTTGATCACCAATAACTCTCAACAAGTGCTTTTTCATAGATTTAACGCCTGCTTCCCAGAGACCTCCAAAATGAGGCGCAGAAGGAGGAATAAAATGCCACTCTATGGACTCTGATAAAGCTGCATTGCGGGTTAAGTTAATAAGATCTTTATTTGCCTTAACAAAACACGTACCGTTGTCACTATATAAATGACTAACGCGTCCACGACGAGCAATAAATCTGCGTAAGGCAGATAAAAATGAGTCTGCGGTTAAATCGGAAACCAACTCAATATGAATGGCTTTGGTAGCCAAACATATAAATAAACAAATATAGGCTTTGTAAGTTTTAGCACCGCGGGATTTACTAAGCGTTAAGACTATTGGACCAGCATAATCGACCGCTGTATTAAAAAAAGATTTATTAGGTAGAACACGAGGAGAGGGTAAATTTCCCATAATGGGTTCAAAAGGTTTAGGCTGAACTTTAAAACACCTTATACACTTTGACAAAACATGGCGAATTCCGCGTTTAACAGATAAAACCCAAAAGTTTTGGTAAAGTAAAAACTGAACTGTTTGAAGTCCTGCGTGAAAATATTTTAAATGTATATTTTCAATAATTAAATAAGTTAACCTACTTTGGCGAGGTAACAAAGCTGGATGCTTTTTATCGTATGAAAGTGCTGAGTGATGTAATCTTCCTCCCACTCTAATAATATTTTGGTCATCAATGAAGACATTTAATTTTTGAAAAGGTTTTGGCAGTTTGTGATTATGATTAATTTTATAAATTTCTTCAGAAAATGTTATTTGTTGCTCGCGTTTTACTAAAGTTAATAAAGCGTTGTGTAATTCTGTAAAAGACAAAAATTCCGCTCTTTCATTACTAGGGAATCGGCAATTATTTATGAAACGTAGAATATAACCTAAAATACGCTTGATTGATTCCAAAGAAGAACGACTTTTCAAAAGCGTGTCTAAAAAGTTATGAGTGTCATCGTTTGTGGCGTTGAGTGTAATTTTTTTCTCTTCTATATTTATTTCAGTACGATTGGAAAGTTTTAATTTTAAATCAGGCTCAGTATTAGGCCAGTATTCACTGGACTCTTTTAAGAAATCAGGTGCGGCCCACCATAGCGAATTAGTTAAAAGTTCCGAGGGAAAAGCTCCCCGCGAAGCGACATCAGCGGCATTTTGACAAGACACGACATGATACCAATTTTGTGGATCTGTTCGTTCTTGTATTAAACTAACCCGATTACTAATAAACGTTTTCCACCTATGTGGATGTAACTTTATCCACGCAAGCGTGACTGTGGAATCAGTCCAACAGTAGATTTTGCTAAAAGATATTTGAGAATAAGTTGTAATAATAAAATCAACTAATTCAGATAATAACACAGCAGCGCACAATTCTAATCGGGGGATAGAAATAGTTCTTAACGGAGCCACTCGAGATTTAGCGCAAATGAAATAAGTAAAATATTCATTATCTTTATAAACGCGTAAGTATGCGACAGCGGCGTAACCACGTTCCCTCGAATCACAGAATCCGTGAAGTTCAATGAATGAGTCAACTGTTTGACAAATATTAATGTCTAGAAAATTTAAAATTAGAAAGTAGAGGCAATTCATTTTTATAGCGAGTCCAGACTCGTACAATATCATTAGGGGGTTCATCATCCCAATCAAGACCTAAAACCCATAATTTTTGAATTAAATATTTTATTGAAAATGTAATCGGTGTTAAAAACCCAAGAGGGTCAAATACACGTGCTAATTCAGAGAGAATGTGCCGTTTTGTGCAATTACTTTCATTTGGGGTGACTGTATAAGTAAAAGTGTCTGAGGAAGGTTGCCAGCATAGGTCCAAAACTTTGGTTACTTCATCAGTATCAAGTGAGAGCGAAGAGGCATTAATTGAGTTTAGCCGTAAATGTGATAAAACTTCTGGTTTATTAGTGGCCCATTTGTGTAGCTCAAATCCACCCTTTCTAAGTAAAGCTACAAGTTCCTTTTGTAAAGTAATGGCATCTTCAACAGAAGAACAACCAGTTACTATATCGTCTATGTAGGTATGATTTTTTTAGAACTTCGGCAGCGAGCGGAAAATTATTTTTTTCTTCGTCAGCTAATTTTATAAGAGTACGCAAGGCAAGGTAAGGAGCTGATGAAACACCGTAAGTTACAGTACGTAGGCGAAAATCTAACACTGGACTAGATGGGTCAAAACGCCATAAAATACGTTGGTAATCTTGATGTTCAGGAGCAATTAATATTTGGCGATACATTTTCTTTATATCTGCGGTGAGTACGACTTCGTGTAGGCGAAAATTTAATAAAATTTGTACAATGTCTTTTTGTAGTTTGGGTCCTACCAAAAGTGTATCATTAAGGAACAAGTTATTTATTTTAATCGAAGCGTTAAAGACAACTCGAATGCGAGTAGAGAGACTATCTGGTTTTAAAATGCAGTGATGCGGTATATAAAAAGATTTATCTGAGTATACAGGGTCTGACAATAATTCCATATGATTTAGGTCAAGATATTCCTGTAAAAAATTAGAGTAATCCTTATAAAGCGTAGGATTTTGTAATAATCGTCGTTCTAATGATAAAAACCGATTTAAAGCTATATCTCTGCTACCAAGAAAGCTAGGTGTATCTTCGCGAAAAGGTAAAGCAACAATAAACCGTCTTTCTGAATTTCTAGAAACCGATTCAAAATATATTTTTTCGCAAAGTTCATCATCTGGGGACAACGGTTTTTTTTGTGGAATATTTTCGAGTTCCCAAAATTTAGATAATAGTTCATCTATACACTGTGGTTGAGTTTGACATAAAAGCGAGTTAACAGTTGATGGTGAAGATTTATTTTCAAATTTACCCATTAATATAAAACCGAAAATGGTATCAAGGGCTATAGGTTCATTGGCATTACCAAAAACCCGACCACATTTTATAATTAGCGGAAATAAATCTGCGCCTAACAATAGATCAATTGATCCCGGTTTATAGAATTCAGGATCTGCGAGTTTTAAATTTTTAATATGATTCCAACCGTCCACAGGTAAGATAGTACTAGGAAGGTCCGAACAAATGCGAGGTAAAATTATGGCGTTCAGCAATAAATTAGAGTTCTGCTGAGAGACGGGGCGAAGCGAGAGCGAAACACAACCTAATTGAGAAGTTATACCCATTTCTCCAATACCGTGAATTTCCGAGAAAATTTTGTTTTTCGGTAAACCTAGTCGATTCACACATTTTTGAGTAATTAAACTAGTTTGAGAACCAGTGTCAATTATGACTCTAATTTTCTGATAGTATCCCCGTATATCGAGAACTTCAACGATAGCGGTTGCAAGTAAAACTGAAGTAGGAGCGCGAGAGAAACCTGCCAACGTCTGAGTTTGTGTCTCAGAGTGGCAAGGGCGAGAATGTACATCAGGATCAGGCGAGGCGATATACGAGGTAGCAGGACCTAAGTTAGAAAATTGTACAGAGCGATCGAAATGTAATAAAGAATGATGTCTTTTACTACAAGTCCGACAAGACATTGTTGATTTACAGTTTAAAGTTTTATGGATGTTACTTAAACAATTGACACATAAGTTTTTTTGTTTAACAAACTGAAAGCGTTCCTGAGGATTTTTTAAATTAAAATCAGGACATTTGTATAAGGCGTGGTGGTTATTGCATAAAATGCAATGGCGCATTGAGACATTATTATTATTGTTATTTTTATTAGTACCTAAAAATGAAGTAGAAGCATGAACTGGTCGCGTTGCAGAACGTGTAATTTTAACAACATCATTTTTCTTAAATTTAGGCTTGCCAGCAGAGGAATCTACAGTAAAAAAGAGCGTTACAGTGATGTTCAAGGAATTTAAAAATGTCTTGATACTGGGGCATAATTTCTGAGGAACTATTATTATGCAATTCAAATCGAGTTGCAGTTGAATTATCAATTTTTTTAAGCAATGCACTTGCTAATATAAAATCCCAGTGTTCCACAGGATGTTCTAGAATTTTTAAGGCTTCCACATTTTCAGAAAAGACATCTAATAAATTGCGTAAAGCCTGTGGGTCCTCGGAATTTAGTTTTGGAGCATTTTCAATTGCTGACCAATGCACTTGTGAGAGTAATCTTTTATTTTTATAACGTTTTACAAGACTATTATATGCAATTTCATAATTAGCACTAGACATTGGTAAACACTTTACAATGTTAAGCGGAGGACCTTCAAGCGATGAAATTAAATAATTATATTTTTCGATTGCAGATAAAGTAGCGTTATTATGTACTAAAGAGTCATACATGTCTAAAAATGTAGGAAATGATTGAATATCCCCTTTAAATTTAAATAACTCGATTTTTGGCAAATTAATATGTGTTGGATTAACCGTAGATTCGGACTTTACCACATCCTTTATGTTAAACAAAGTTTCAAAAATGCATTTAATTTTAAAAACTATTTTGTTAAAATCGGACATGATTGAGAGCGCATCATTAAAGTCGTCTTCTTCATTAAAAACAATATTAATCAAAGCAGTATGTTGTTTCATGAATTCCAACTTAATTTCCTCTACCTCAGAGAACATAATTTTAAAAATATCGCGTTCATTTGCATCAATGCGGGCGAGTTCTGCAGCCTCTAACATGTTATTTATTTTGTGAATTTCCACTTGGCGAAAGCGTTTAATTTTTCTAACCTTTTCAACCATTTTTTCTGCCATTTTAATACTTGGAAATTATTAAAAAGTGTTAATCTATGGAAGTATCAAGGTATTTTTAATGAGAATGAATAATAAATTTGAAGCAATTCTTAATAATGAGCGTAAAAACTGTTAACAAGTGAAAATAGCTGATGATAATATTGACCGGTTATCGATGCAGGTATTGTAAACTCTGTCAACAGTGTCAATATTCATAAATCGCGCGTTCACTAAAAACAAGTGAGGATGCGGCTGCGTAGAAGTCTGCTGTCTCCTTTCAAGAACAAGTGATGGAAGATTAATGCTAAACTATTATTTTTGCATTTTACTCTTAAAATAAAGACAATTAAAATGAAAAATTACGTAGCTAATCCGGAGTCTGAAGGACCAATGTTTTTTATAGGTTCAAAACAAAAAAAGGAAAATTTAGTTTTATAAGCTCGCGAGAGATAAATGAACTATACTCGTAATTTTTCCTATATGCAATGAGATGGCGAGAAAGAGCGACTTACCCTGTAGATTATGCAGCAGTCTTCCACGTTGGAGAGGGCCCTCTAATCTTGGGAAATAATCTCTGGTTCGAGAAAGCAGACACGGAAAGAAGTCCACACTAGTTATTTAAGTATTTCACAGGGTTTAAATGTTAAATTCACACCTCCAATGATACACATAAAGTTAGAGATGTTAAAACAGTAATAAACACTATAATAGCGGGAATATTAACAATTATGGGCGTTTTTTATATTTTTATGGCGTGCGTCACATTAATTACTGACAAGACCCATGTCACTATGATTTCTGGGAATAGTCGCACAAAGCCACCTCATTGTGACGGCGGCGTATAAATGCGAGTACACAAAGACTATATGAAATAAAAAGCCGATATTTTAAGAGCAAAAAATACAAATATGGAACTAAATTAAATGATAATTATGATTATCATAAAGCAATATTTATTAAGTAAGAAAAAATAATTAAAACATAGATGAAAACGGAGACTGAGTGAATTTTTGGAATAAAAAAAACACTAATATATACACGACCACCACCTATCCCATTTTGGAAGATTAAAAATTCTTATGTTCGCTGTATTAATAAATACCCTAGATAAGATTTATTAATAAAAGAAAAACGATATTTTCTAGGTTTCTTAAAATTGTGTATTTATATTTCTACTGTTATTAGTAAATATGTAACTATTAATTATTTCGAAAAAAGTATTGAAAATAAAGTACAAACACCACGTAAAAATGCTAGAGGCTGTAAAGCTCCAGAGAGGTTCCAAGCAACTTCCTGATTTATTTTCAAAATTGTCAGGGAGGTATGTAATACAATGTAAATAATAGATTTAAGGAGTTTTTATATAGAATAAGTTTTTTGTTAACAACGACTAGAGTCAAGCTATGAGAACGATACGTGTTCAGAGTACGAACCCACGAAACAATAACAAGACATGTATATCAAAGGTGTATCTGCAGAGTAGAATAAATTGCATTAACTAACTGAAGTGTTATTAATTTAATAATCTCCCCTACTAACACAGAACACGACAATATACATTCCGTGCCCCAATATCGTGTCGTCCAGCGACAACGATATCGTATAGTGCAATGTGAAAACGACCTAATAAAAGCAATTTCACTAAAACTTCAAGTCAATCTCAATGGTACGAACCTGTGTCACGTAAAACGGTTTTTCATTTGCTATTTTAGAAAATTGATTGACTTGATGATATTTTATAATTGCCAAATTACGCGAGCGAGCGAGACCTTTATTTCCTGTTTTTGAAGCCTGTGGAATGCATGTGTTTCTTTAGATTCATATTTCTCGAAAACGGTTGATCCTACGGCGTTACGAGACAGGCTTTTTTGTGTATTTTGATCAAGGAATCAAATCATATTCCGATAAGAAAATCACAAAAAATACACACACAAAAAGTTGGGGGGGGGAGGAAGCCCATTTTGCGCTCATATGATCGAATTTACTATTGGTGGATAACATAAATTAATGACTTTTATTTATATTAAATCACATGCAAAAACTGGTCACTGTAGCTCAAAGGGTTCCTAAGGTATTAAGTAAAATCCCAATTTTTGGGACCCTCTTTAGAAGACCCTATCTCCCTTAAGAGGGATTTCCAGACCCCTGTTTACAGGATTTTTTTTTAAATTCTTTGAAATAGAATCACCCCTAAAAATTAATGAATAAATACCTAAAACACTTTGTATAACAACATTTTAGTAGAAAAATTTTTACATACGACCAACTGTAGACTCTTAATTTCTGGTGCTAAGTACATATTATAAACTTTTTCAGCTCTAATTAGGTATTTTTCTGTTTTGTATCTAACCATTTGTTTTCTCTCATAATTAGGATCATCTGTAATTAAAAAAAAATAATAATAATAATTTCAATGAACACTGATGCAAAAGAATCATTCATACCTTTTCCATATTTTATTAAAATATCAACAGCAGTTTTATACGCAGTAAAAGCTTCCTCATACTTTTTATCAGTTTCCAATTCAACTGCTAAGTTAATATGAACTGAAGCATCAATAAGATATTGCATGTAATCTCCAACAATAGAAGATCCAGGTGTGCTTGAGACAGTGGGATAAATCTGTCCATCCAGTAATGTTATACTATCCAGCATTGTTGTAATACTTAATGAATCTGAATTTGTTGAAAAAGTTTGTGAATTTATTGAGGTGCAAGAATTTTCCTTTTTTTGTTTTGATTGTGCTAAATAATTGTGATTTAATGGTTTAGGAAAAAAAGTCTGCCTGGAAAAAAATTAAAATCACTGACCTTATATTAATGGATTACATAAACAGAAATAAACTTGATTTGTTATACAGTTTTTCTTGCTAAGTTTAAATCTAAGTGTAAAATTAACTTAGAATAGTAATATGCAATCCAGAAAATCTCAATTACTGAAAGTGCTAAAAAAGCTACTTCCAAACTTTCAGAAGTGCACAATAGAGCTTAAGCCGCATATTCTACGATTAAAATACAAACAATTTCAGACACAAAAGATTTTTCTTGTGAAGCAAGTTCATTTTTGTCAAAAACATAAGTTTTAGCATATTGAAGTAACTGTACATTTCTTCTCTATAAACCGTTTAACTATATTAAGTTAGGGACGAGCGTAGATCCGACTTAACATATTTCGAATATTAAGCAACGGTAGTAGCATTAAGTAATTTAGATGGGAACCCATCAGCGTATACGCCGCAGCTATGCAATCTTAGATGAGTATTCTATAGTGGATATACCATCCTTTGGAGGAGATGTAAAGCAGACGGTCCCTTCTCTATCAGATGTTAGGCAAATAATAAATCTCTACTCTTCGATAGAGAAAAGGTTCGGGAAAATTTCCAGGTTGGGGGTAGCTCATCTCCTGGCGTTGGTGATTATCTCTGGTAGCAGAAATAGGCCAGCATTAAATAAATGATTTAAAAAAACATATGGTTTTATTAATTCCACAGAAACTTAGATATCAAAAATGTTTTCTCCAATATGGCATATTCAATATTATCTATTACAACAACTATCCTTGTTTAAAACTGGAACAAACCACGTTAATGATTAATCAATAAATCAGTCAATTTATTCATCTGATACTAAATATGTTAATACAAGAGAAAGATATAAATAAGTTAACAAAAACACGAAATATGTGTAATACGGCTAAATATCACGATAATTTATTCCTGTCACAAGTACTATATTATATTGTCTAAAATGTATGAATTAATATAAATAAATAATTATCATTAGTCATTTTTGATAATGTGTATGTGAGCATTTTCCTTTTCCAAATTGGACCAGTAGCACTATTCTATATACTATTATATATGTATTTCTTTAGTATTACTATTATAACTATTATATATGTATTTCTTTAATTTTGTTTATCTTTCTTAGAATGAGCAATAGTCTGTACCCTATTTAAATGTTCTGTTGCTCTTGCGGTGACTCCACTGTTTCGCGCCCACATTAAAATATAAATCATTAGTGCTATATTAAATTATTAGTTCTAAACAACGGACAATTTAAAGAATTAAAATACATACCTCGAATGTCTTAACATTTCATGGAAGAAAACAGGAATCTGACTGGAAGGACATTTCAGACAAGGCGATAGGGCTAAAGGTTTTGTGGGCTCAATGGGACTCGTTGATTAGATGATGGACTATTGAAGAGAGCCTGAGAAAATCCAGATGGGAAAAAAATTACTTTGATATTGGTCATCCCAGGTGGCGCATCCCAAAAGTACTTCAGGAAGTGCATAAGGGAACGTCTGGTGGACATTTTGGCATCAACAAAACTCTTAAAAATAAACGTAAATGATTCTACTAGGTAAACAACGGCAAGTAAGGGGCCACGGACAAGAAGTAAGGGTCCAACGAAGCAATATAATGCTGGGGCTCCTTTGCGATCAATGTGACAGATGGGAATAAATACATTTTGGTTGTCATGGACTATTTTAATAAGTGGCTTGAAGCTTATACTATACCAAACCAAGAAGCAGCCACTGTCGCTCAAGCTCTGGTAGATAATCTGGTATGTCGATTTGGCGTGCCCCTGCACGCATTCGTACCAAGGAAAATAACTTTGAATTAGAGGTGTTTAAGAATATGTGGTCGAGCGATATAACAAAACCATGCAAGAGCATCTTTCCAAAGTAGTCCAAACGCATCAGGGGGATTACGACCGACATTTACTTTTCCTTATGACATACCGGGCCTCCATTCATGGGACAACAAAACAGACGCCAGCTCGCGTGATATTTTCATATATAGAATATTTATAAGTAATTATTAAATAAATCAGTAATTATTAAATCTGAATTGATACATCGGCAGACCACAAAAATATTGTGTTTGACTTGACTCATAGCAGTAATGACCCAGAAAACAAGAGTTTTTTCGGAAATAACTTAATATTTAGTCACATTAATGTTCAAGGACTTGTTAGTAAAATAAATTTATTAGAGGTATATTTAATCAATGAAAATATTGATATTATATGTATATCGGAACATTGGCTTGTAAATAACGATTTAGACTTGTGCTTTGAAAATTACAACAATTTAACTTATTTTTCTACATCAAATCATATTGGCGGTGGTTCTATTATGGCAAAGAACTGTATAGATATTAATTCCCTTAACTCAATTAAATATTTATTCGTTGAATGTAATGTTGAATTGTGTGGTGTCATGTATCATGTTAATAACAAAAAAAATACATAATACGGTACAGTATATGGCCCCTAGAATGACGATATAAAAATATTTTTTACAAATTTAACTCTGGTCTTAAATATTGGAACCACGAAGGCAGACTATATAATACTTTGCGTTGATATAAATATTGTATCAAGCAAGAGCTCTATAGAGTCAAAAATTCTATTTTGATCTACTCCAATCCTTTGAATTACAAGTAACAACAAATTAACCTACCCGAATATTTATGTACACTATTAGGTTGACAATTTCTCGTATAATAGATTATTTAGTTACTAATATGCCCGAATCCATGTATACTTGTAAGCTAACAAATCCACACATAGCTGATCATTTATCACATATTTATTAATTTTCATATTTCTGCTAATTTTATAATAATACCAAAAATATTGGAATAAAAAAATGAGATTTTTTTGATAATTATATGCAAAACCTCATAAACAATTTGACATTAGAGAATTGGGAAGGTATATTTGAGCATGACATAAATAAGACATTTATTAATTTCATCGATCGCATTACTCGGTATCTGGATGTCCTTTGCCCCATAAAATTATTGAATACAAAAAAATAATGGAAGCAATAAACGAAAAGGCTAGCTGACCAATGATATAATTCAAGAGGGGATTGAATTAAAGAATCTATATTGTGAATTATATGAATTGGAATGAAGAATCTATATGGGATAAGTAATAATGTAGATTGCCATAATGTAAAATTATTATATAAACCCAAAAAAACAAATATATAACAAAAATATTAAAGAATCAAAAATTTTTTTTATCAAAACAAAATCGATATCAATTAATAAAATTAGAGAATCGAGGAAAATAATAAATCATAAGTTAGGTAGAAATAATCCACTGCATAATAATATTAAATTATATTCCAAAAATACAATCGTTACAGCTCTAAATAAACTTGCATTTTGATTTACATTTTTCTCTTATAGTCTATAAAAAATTACACTTTCATTTTGGACAAAATCTGCCCTTGCCATGTACACTTCCCAATATTAATCCGCAAACTTTCATTTTTGTTCCGGTTTCTGAATTGTTGCTAATAATTAATTAATTAATTAAAAAAACAAAACTTCTTTTAGTAATGATGGGCTTAGTTTTCAATTGATGAAACAAATTAAAGAGTATATCATATTACCACTAATGTATCTGATAAATTACTCAATTGAAAGTGGTTCTTTTCCAAATATTTTAAAAATTTCTCATGTAGTAACCTTATTAAAATCAGGTGACCCTTTGGACATAGAATGTTATATTAGCCAGCTCTCTGTCTAAAATAATGGACAGGGTTATTTACGACCAAATATCAGTATTTACAGAAAAATACAACTTTCTCACACCATGTCAATATGGTTTTAGGAACGGTAAATCAGTGGAGACTGAAAGTGTCGACTTACTTGATACAATTTACAGTCATCTAAATAAAGGTAAATATGTGGTTATGTTACAATTTCACTTATCCAAGGCATTTGATACCATGGATGTGAATTATATTTGAACTATTCAATCTCGGTATACGTGGTAATATTCTGGAATGGATTCATTATTATTTATTAAATCGCAAAGTAATTGTGAGAATTGGTACCCACTTCTCAGAGGAATTTAATGTTTCTCTAGGTGTACTACAGGGGTCAGTTCTAGGCCCTTGCTTTTTATTTTATACGTCAACGATCTATCAAACCACATAAAAAGTGGGTCAGTGATGATGTTTGCTGACGAGAGCACCATAACTGTGGCAGACCCCAAGATTCATATTCTGCATAAGAAAAATCGGTAATGATGAATTTTCTGCTTGGCGTAATAGCAATAAACTTATATTAACCATAGCCAAAACAACACACATATTTTTATAACAGGAAACCCTGTATTCTGCAAAACTTTAAATTTTGTAACAAAAGTAAATTTTTAGGAGTTGTCTTGGACGCAGACTTATCCTGGAAATCCCAAATTGACATCGTATGCAAGAAATTAAATCAGGCATATTTTGCAGTTATACAAATGAAAAATGTGGTTAATCTTAAAATATTACTAAGTATTTATTACACACTTGCCAATTCACATACAAGTTTTAGTATATTGTGCTGGGGTAAGGCCATTGAAAGGAACAGAGTTTTTATTTGCAAAAAAAAACTTATCTGTTTAATATTCAATTTAAAATCAAGTGAAAGCTGTAAATATAGTTTTAAAACAAATTACTTACAATGCCATCAATTTATATCTATAAATGTCCATGCTTCGTAAAAAATATTTACACCGTTTTAAAAAAGTCTCATCTTATCATAGCTATATTACGAGAAGCAGTGACCTCCTGATAACATCTCATAATTCTACATTATTTGAGAAATCGCCAAAGTATTGCTGTATTAAATTATATAATTCTTTGCCGCTTGAATTAAAAAATATTAACAATTTTAAATCATGTAAACTTAAAATTAAAAGGTTGTTAGTAGATGATGCATTTTATACTGTTGATGCCTTTTTAAAAAACAGATAGATTTATATTTGCCTTGTGTGTGTGAGCGCGCGCGCGTGGGTGTGTGTATGTGTGCGCGTGTGTGCGTGTGGGCGCGTGTGTGCATGTGTGCGCGCGTGTGTGCGCGCGTGTGTGCGCGCGGTGTGCGTGCGTGCGGGTGCAGGTTTCCTCGTCATTGTGTGGACACACACGAGAATATAACATGATACGTGTGGCCCTCGTGATTTGTGTGGCCATACACACGGCCACACAAGGCTAACCTATTTTAATCGACTCTACGATGCCTCCCTACCCCTAAAAAATGTGTTTTAGAAAATGTCCCCATAAGTCACTTTATAAATTGGTGTGTATTCCAACCAAACTAATACTAACATTGTGGGGTCCTGTATGGTGATGTCACCTACAATTATCTTCAAATAAATCGTAGTTTTGTTCTAATTTCCGTTCTCTGAGATGTGTGTTAAAATGGATATACTGTGTGGCCTTTTAAAATTAAACTGAGGCAGGTTTTGAGATATATTTATGAGTGATTATTTAGGTTTAGCTTAATATTTAGTTGACTATTTTATTCGTCACACTCGATATTGTCATTTTATTTTTAAATTATGAAGAAATATTCTAAAATTTGATTTAATATTTTGTTATGATGAAACTGAATATGTAAATTGAAAAATAATTAAAGAACAAATAAAATATATAGAAAAAAATATATGCAATTTTTTTATTGCTTAGTTGTAAAAATGACTAATACTGTGTAATTTTATTCTGCACTCAGTTCATATTTTCGAAATAACTGGAGTGCGTCATTTTTCAACAATAAAAAATAAGACGAAATTATCTGATCAGATAATTAAAATAATCAATCTGAGATTAAGCTTATGCAGATTAAACACTTCAACAGAGATGTCTCAAAGCTGAATTCGGAAAAAGGTTAATTATTCAAATTTGAAAATGTTTATTTGGTTACTAGAAAAATAAATAATTGTTGTCATTTCTGTCTAAACCAGAAGTAATGAAATATACTAATATAAGTCGACACGCAAAATATCCTTTGATATAATAGGCTCAATATAAGTATTTTTCTTGATGCGAAGAGCTATTATCGACTTATTTAATTTTTTATTCGGGTATGTTCGTTTCAAAAATTTGGATATTTTCATTTCAAGAATAACATGATTTATCGTGTTAGGCTGAATTTAACATCTATTGTCAAAATAGTTTCTTAAATTGTATAGCACTAGTATTGTCTAAGTAAAAAATGTATGTATACTACGGCAAAATTAACAGGTATGATTTTATCTCTAGAGGATTGTATGAGTAATGGCTCTACTGTAAGTAGGCGCTACGAGAAAAATTTTTCGCACAGACATCATCCAAACATAAAAATATGTTTAAGAACAGAACAATGACTTCGCAAAACAGACAATGTAAAATCACGAAGTGAAAGATGGGGAACTCAACAAATGTAAGAACTGGAGAACATACTGGATTTTGTATCAGAAGATCCCACTATTAGTAGTAGAAAGTTAGCTCTCAATATATATCTTCCGAACCAGTATCCTAGGAGCAGCAGCTATATCCCTTTCATATTCAACGTTCGAAAACAGTTACCAGGAGATAGATCTCGGCGTATTGGGTTTTACATAGTAATAAATGAAATAATTCAAGCTATTCCAAATTTTCTAGATAATACTCTGTTTAGGGACGAGGCTACATTTACCAGGCAAGTGAAATTTAGTTCTCACAATGAGCATATTTGGGCTGACGAAAGTACAAGACAATAAAAATAACCCACCATCAGTATATGTTTAAAGTAAAGTAAAGTAAGAATATCTACTCATAAAAATTTACACTTTTCTTTGTGAGGAACAGCTGCCTCTTTATCTACTTTTTGAAAGTATAGAATATAGAGTATTTGCTTCAGCACGATGTTGGTCATATTCCACCTGTATTTTAAACTTTTCATCGATATTGTTTGCTTGTTGTAGGTTAATTAAGAATGGATCGCAGGTATCGCATGTGTCGTTGTCTGGAACCTAAAAAAATGCATACAAATCAAAGCAATGTTTAAAGATGTTGAATGTTGAAAGTGAAAAGAACAGTGACGATTTACTCACAGAAGAAAGGTTGAACTCGGTATTAAATATTTCATTATAAAGCCATTCCTTATAAATAAATTCCAAGATTCTTTTCTCCACATTCGGTTCTATACATATTGTACATTCGTGTAAATTTTAGTGATATCCCAATTAATTTATATACAGTTTCTCTAGAATAATGTGAACGTTTTTGAGGAAACCTATTGATATAGGTAACTGACAAAATCTGGTACTTTTTATGGCTAGTAGTGTTCCTCCGTTGTCACATTCAATAATACCGCTCTTTTCTTTTTTTTATAGTGCCGTGGTGACAAATGTCTGTGATATACTTAGAGTATTTAGAAAAAAATATTTGCACACCTTTTTTTGTATCAACCAATTTCAAAAAAGTAACTTCGTGAGTGCATTCTTTTCTCTTGACGTTTTCATTGACAGACCTTTCACGTGATATGGGAGTTGTTTTAACATGTGAAGCAACAAACTGATGCTTGTGATGCATAGTTTTAGACGGACTACACAATTTTTCAAATATAATTTGTCTTTGTTTACGAGAAATAGTTGTAGCGCATTTAAACTGGCACTTGTTTAGACATGGAATTTTAACAACTTTTGCTGGCTCGGATCCCCTTTTTTTAGAAGAATGTTCTTGCCCTGCAAGTACTAACTGATGAATCTTATTTTTCTTTCCATTTCTTTGGGATTCTTTCTTTTCATCCCCATTGTCACCTGGTAATTTGCTTCATCATTTATTTCAGGTTGAACTACTTGAGCTCATCATTGCTTTCAGTTGTATCAGTGTCAACGTAGTCTGGGTCATGACCACTGTCATCGGAATCAATTTACCCCTTAGGGTAAATGTGCCAAAAACAACCAAGATCATGACAGAACGCATGCAACAATTAGATTATAGACTTAATACTGTCTTGCTCAAAAACATCTTCAGTAGATGGCACTCGGGCACTATATTAATCTATTGAATCTAGAATAAAACTATATCAAGTAACTTAATATAGTTTTACATCAGAGCAACATGTGCGTTGAAACTTTTTAAAAACTTCTAAAATTCTGATTAGTTATAGTTTGGACTTAATACAATAGTGCATTAGAAAGAGCGAAAAAAACTGTATAAGAATCTATAAAAACTCACATTTTACAAATTTGGAGTTAATACAGTTCTTCCCTGGGGTACAGATATCAATACACATACAAAATAGGGAACTCCAAATATTTACATCTTTGTAAGCATTAAAAATGGAAATATAACCAATTTATTATAGTGTATAAATTATAGTGCAGAAATCTCTAATACTGAGACTGATAATTAGTCTTATTCTTACCTTCGCAACAAGCTTTTCTTGCGGGAAGTTCCTTACAAAGGACTTTCCTCAACCAACCACACACATAAAGACTTTTGAATGTATTAGATTCTTCCTTTGTGTAAGCACTACGCTCAAAAACTAAATAGCTGACAATATTCCCATGTGTAATATTTGCAAATACATCTATGTATATTTGTAGAAAAGTCTTCTTTTTAAAAGTATAAAACCATCTAAACCAATGGCATTCTTTCCATGTATGTATAACCTGTACTTCATGAAACAATTCCACAAACTACTTATCTCTATCTTGAGCACACAAAATTAACCAAACAGAACATTACGAATTGTTTTGTTAAATAACCAATTTTAGTTTTTAAAACTGCAATATACACTTAAAACAACACGTTTTGTCAGCAGATCACACTGTTTGTTTTCGTTCAGTATCAAAAGCTGTGACATCAACGCATGCGATTGATAATAGGTCAAACATGTGAACTTAAGTGTAATAATTTAATAACACTGGCCAACACATTTTTTGTAAGATAGTCCACATTACTGTTTTTATATTGTTAATTCCTCCCTATTAACTGAACAAATATCCACCAAGTCCTAATACATACCATTTTTGTGCGAACACAATAGACCCTATTATATTGCCAGGTAATAAATTTTATGATGGGTCTGCAATTTTAGAAGAGCAAGTTAAAGTAAGGTGGGACATTTGCAGTATCAGTCTTGTTTTGACCTTCCACGTGCTCAATTGTGTTTGTTAGAAAGTGTTTTTGTTTGTCTACATAACTCTATTATGACAAAAATGTCCAGTCAAACACGCCGAAGTTGCAGAACCTCGCCTGACAAGTTTTGTTACATTTGTGGAGAATTCCTTGTGAAGTCACAAGCGAGGCCATTGTCTGAAAATGTGAAAAGAGTATTTTCTATATTTTGGAGTTTTAGTTGGATATAAAGACAAGCAATGGGCTCCCACGTTAGTTGTATAAGTTGTAGCGTGTCACTGGTGTAGTGGATGAAAGGGAAAAGAAAAAGCATGCCTTTTGTGGTTCCAATGGTATAGCGAGAACCCACCAATCATTTCGATGATTGCTATTTTTGTGTAACAAGAACTGATGAATATTCAAAAAAGAAAAACAAAAAATTAAATATCCGAATTTACCATCAGCCCTAAGACCTGTTCCTCACAATGCATCAGACTTACCAGTGCCAACTATGCCTTTAGATTGGCAAAATATTGTTTTGGGAGATAATAGAAATAGTAACAACTCTTCAGGCAGCCCAGACCAGTGTGCCGACCATTTGCATATTGCAGAAAGTTTTAGTGACCCTCATTTAATTGCTCAAAATGAATTGAATGATTTGGTATGTGACTGGAGGCTGTCAAAACAACAAACTGGCTAAAGAAACAAGGATTACGACTTTTAGAAAAAGAAATGCAAGATTTTCCACATTTTATAATATAGAAGTGGCGCTTATACATAGATTCCTCCAAATATAGTTTAAAAGCTGTATTAATACATAATAGAAATTTAAAACCATATATACCATTTACTGCCCATTCAGTAATAATGAAAGAGGATTATGACAGAATGAGCACCATTTTAAATAAAATTAATTACAACAAATACAAATGGCAAATATGTGGGGACTTAAAAGTAATAGCTATTTTAGTAGGGCTTCAAGGAGGCTGTACAAAATATTGCCGTTTTCTTTGTTTGCGGGACAATGTGCAGTAAAAGAACATTGTGTGAAAAGAATTTGGCCGGAAAGGAAGAATTTGAACCAGGAACTAGTAATGTTAAATATGTGTCCCTTGTAGACCATAAAAGTGTTCTTTTGCCACCTCTTCATATTATACTTGGGCTAATGAAAAATGTTTTGAAGGCTATGAATAAAGAAGGTGAAGGATTTATATACTTATGAAAACTTTTCCACCAATTAAGTGACGCCAAACTTAAAGAAGGCATTTTTATTGATCCTCAAATTAGAACATTGCTTGACGATGCAGATTTTAAAGGAACACTCAACAGACAGGAATTCAGAGCTTGGAACTCATTTGTAATCGTAGTCAGCGAATTTTTAGGGAACAAGACGGATGAGAACTAGAAGCAACTAGTAAGCAAACTTTTAGATTCGTACCAAACGCTTGGTTGCCGTATCTTTAAAAATTTACTTTTTGCATTTTAATTTAAATTTTTTTCCTGAAAATTTGGGTGCGGTAAGAGACGAGCAAGGAGAAAGATTTCATCAAGATATCAGGACAATGGAAATTCGTTATTAAGGACAATAGGATACAGCCATGATGAGTGATTACTGTTGGTTCTTAAAGCGAGACGATTTGACCCCCCCCATAAAAGAACAAAATGAACTGAGTACATGATTTTCAAAAATTATTCTCTATCGAGTTCCTTACTAGCAGGTATAGAGTGAACATCTATACAGTTCTGAGTATGTATAAGTTTTTTGCGAATAGTTTTTCAAATAATGTCAGAAAGTGATGGTAATAGTGGAAGATGATGAAAACTGGACTGAAGCAAAGAAAAAGAACAGGGTGCAAAAAGGAAAAGAACAAAGGAACTTTTCCAAGAAGAGATTATTTTAGGACCAACCTCTGTCACAAACACACCACAGATAAACACAACACAAAAAGCCACCACAAGCAAAAACAAACAACTAAAAAACACAAATACAAAACATACAAACTTTTCTCCTCTAATAATCTAATGAAAGAAATAAATCAAAAAATATCATCCTAAAGACTAAACTTGGACTTTTATTGAAAACAGATACCACCAATGAGTCAATTACAAATACATTTAAACAGAATGACAGAACTAGGTAAAATAATCAAATATACTGAACCATCCCCAAATACCAAACCAATTAGATCTGAGATCCCATCCACAAGCTACTCGGTACTTATAAGCTCAGTAGAACAAGAAACTGAAGATCTAGCAATAAGCGACTATTTAAATAAATGTAAATTAGAACATCGATACTGTAAAAGAATTATCTCGAGAACAACAAACAATCCTACCTCCTTCATCAGAATAATCACCAGCTCTCAGGAAACATCTATAGTGCTCCTCACAGTAGGACTATTTTTTAAGTATCGACACTATCCAGTTTACCCCAGAAAACCACCACCACCATCCCATAAATCATGCAGTAAATGTCTCTCATTTGAACACGCTATAGAGATTTGTAAGACACCTGTCAAATGCTCAAAATGTTTAGGAAACCACTCGTTAAACAAGTGTATGTCTACTTTACCACTCAAATGCAACAGCTGCCTTTCTGACGATCACCAAGCTTGGTCTTATAAATGCCCTAATAGACCAAAAACTACAATACAAGGTGTACCAAATATCCAAATTAAATATCTTAACAAAAAATCACACGAAATTTCAAATGAAAAAAAAAAGCAGAATATATCAACCTATCACCATGCATGACATGATTATCAATACTTATATTAATGAGCTAAACAATCCAGCAAACACCAATAGAGAGGAACTACTGATACAATTACGAAAAAAATTTATGTACAACTTTGAAGCAGATACAACAGCGGTGTTCACTGGAAACAGGGTATATATCCTAATCTTTGATATGGAACTTCAGGATCATTCGTCTCCCACCGAGTTAATAAACCAAACCAGCAATTTTCAATATGAACATGTCACACATTAACATAGTTTACTCAAACATTAACAGCTATACATGAAAGAAACAACTAATACACAATTATATCGAAAATAACGATGTTAGTGGTGTAATGTTCGTAGAATCCAAAACTAATGAAAACAACAATACAGCTTACAAAGATTGAAACGTCATACAAAATAATGGGTACCAATTACACAAGCAACCAGATCTAAGGATGGGAAAAGCTAATGCTCCAATAATTAGTAACCCCCTGAATGAATGTACACATTTTACAATACCATTCTTAGAGGATAAACTTCATATTATATACATCCCCACTCAAGAATCGAGGAAAATATCTTCACCAAAAGTATGTTATATAAATATTCCTTAATTGTGGGAGATTTTAATATGAGTAGCAGAATAAGAAAGAGGCAACTCAACGACTTTCTTACGAATACCAATTTCAGCAAATACAACACTCCACCCACCTTTACAATGCCACAAAATAATGACTCGACGCCAGATATACTTCTCCACTTAACAAATATAAAAAATATTCTACTAAACGTCGAAGTTATACCTGACCTATGTTCTGACCATCTAAGTTTAAAAATCACCATTGATATGCAGAAACCAATTAGCTGTAAAAAAATTATCAGATACAACTTTAACAAAACGAACATCAACAAAGTCAACAAAACCATAGTCAATAACGTTCAAGAAATAGAGGGACAAGCCCTAGATGTACAGCAAATTTCCAATTTTAATTTAAAGTTATCTCAAGCAAAGTCAATCACTACACACAAGAACTACCCCCATTCATAATTCGCTTGATCAAAATAAAATGTAAAATGTAGAGACTACAGAAAAGATGGTAATCACGAAATTAAGGCTCAACTGAATAAATATAATAAAAACATTCAACTGCTTATTCAGGAATATAGACATCAATGATTCAGCACGTGAGAAAATAAATTATAAGAAAGGAAAAACTTACTGGTCCGATATTAGAAAACTATTAAAATATAAAAACAAAACTAAAAAGTTGTGCACCCTTAAAACAAGATGGACAAGTTTATGAAACCAATGAAGAGAAAGTGTTGCTATTTGCCAAACAGTTTAAAGAAACATTCAGAGAATCGCAGGATGCTAATTTCAATAATCACCACTATACATTCGTCAACGATAAATGGTCAAAAATCCAAGGCCAACAGATCAGATAATAGACGAACATGGAATACTTCAAAATAGTTAAGGGAAAGAACACTGCTCCAGGACATGATCATATTACAAAAAATATAGTACACACAATTAGATGATCAAATTTATTTATATATAATCAAAATTTATGAATACTGTATAAAACATAGCTATTTTCTGGAAGAATGGAAAATGGGCACTATCGTAACCATTGCAAAACCTAATTTAGACTACACTAAACCTAATAATTACAGACCATCACGTTACTGCCTGTCCTAGGAAAAAATCTAGAAAAAAAAATTAAACGAAGAATTCACGGGAGCATTAGTCACACTAATTATTATTGTAAAATAAGCCTCAGGATATTGTATGATTTATATAACAGGCTGAAGGATCTCGGTCAGTTGCCTTTGATTGCTAATCAATAAAGATATTCTCTATCTTTGTAGATATATCTATGTAAGCCTAATATATGTCATATACATCACTGATATATAGCAATAAGTAGATTAGTAAAATTAACAATAATGTTATTTCTGCTCATGTTTTATTAATGCCACAAGAAAACGTAACGTGTTATGACTTTTTGCTTGTCACTTCAGTAATCAGAAGGCTCTATTCAGTGGGATATGCTATTCAGGTGTTACAAAAAAAAATTTTTTTTGTCCGCCAGTGTAATCGACATGTTTTACATAGTTTAATATGTACTACTTATATTTTATTTTGTTTTGATATTTAAATTTGTGTATTTACTATTGAATGTTTGAATTTACGCACTTAACAGATAAAGGATTGGTGGCGCCTCTATAATCCGACGGTGTTCAATATATATTCTAATTCTGTCAGTCACAAATTGAATGTTCGCAGTTTGTAAAGTTTTAAAGAATAATAAAACAGTTTATTCAACAAAATTTAATAGGTTATGGGCCCAGCCACGTAATCAGAGGTGAGAAGTAAAAAATTATTCTCGAAATTGCGAACAGATTTTCAATTTTTCATTGAGGTTAAATCAGCACGTGATTATCAATTGTTTGCTTGATAATAATATTGAAGCGTGCTCGTTGAGTTGGAAGTTAACAATAATTGAAGTACTTGTTAGCAGCTGATCTTTTTCAAAAATGACAGATAAAGTTGATATCGCAATTGTCAACAAGTTTGATGGAAAGAATTTCCATCAATGGAAATTTCAGATGGTATGTGCTCTTAAAGCAAAAGGCATATACAATATAATGACTGGTGGAAAAGTAAAACCAGAGGGATAAGCTAGATGCAATGGCGATGTTCACTCTTACGTCGGCAATGGATTACTCGCAAATCACGTTAATTGAAAATTGTTCAAGTTCAAAGGAGATAATTGACAAACTTGATTCAATATATGAACAAAAGTCGGAAACCAATAAAATGATTGTTCACTGAACGCTTTCATCAATACAACATGAATACAAATGATTCAATTGTACAACATATTGCGAAAGTTGAAAATCTGGCTAGACAGATTAAAGAAGCAGGTGAACAGATTAGTGATGCTGCTATTATTACTAAAATATTAAGTAGTTTGCCAATGAAATATCGTAGGTTCCGACAAGCATGGCTGTCACTTAACGAAGATAAACAAACTATTGTTAATCTGACAGCTCGTTTACTTGACGAAGAAAATTGTCTAACGTCAGTTGAAGACACTGAAACTGCACTTACAGTATCAAAAGGTTCAAAAAATGGTGGAAAATATTGGAATTCACAAGGTTCAAATAACACAAATAAAATGAACAGAAGTAAGTCACAAGTTATTTGTTTTAACTGTAGGAAGAAGGGACATATATCTCGTTTCTGTGTAAATAAGAGAAACAAAAATGGCAATGAGAGCACCAGCTATTCTCGTGGTGAAGTTAGTCATTCATCGGCATTCATAGCAAATACGGATAATTCACAGGAATTTGAGAATTTGAATGCACAGTTAGAACTGTCAAATAATGACATGTGGATTATGGACAGCGGAGCTTCGGCACATATGACATTCAGAAGAGATTTCTTTTCAACTTTTGAACCGGTTGAAGATGACAGTTTTGTGACACTTGGTAATGACAAAAGTTTAGCTGTAAAAGGAAGAGGTACAATTAAAATCAAAAAGTGTATTAAGAATAATTGGTTTGATGCTTCAATCTTAAATGTATTATACATACCCGAACTACGAAAGAATCTGTTTTCTGAAGGCGTTGTCACGAAAAAAGGGATGAAAATTATTAAAATAAATAATAATGCAGAAATTTATCACGATAATGAACTCATGGCATGTGCAATTCGTAAAACGAATAACATGTATTGTATGCTGTTTAAAACAATAGTGGTAGAGGCCAATGTAGTGTCAGAAAATAATTTAAAACTGTGGCAAGAAAGACTAGGACATATAAATGTTAAAACGTTGAAAACTATGGTTTCAAAAGAGTTAACAACTGGTGTAAATTTCACTGATATAGATAATTTCTTTTGTGAGCCCTGTGTGTACGGCAAACAACATAAATTTCCATTTCCAAAAGGTACGCATATTAAAATGCAGTTAGGTGAATTGACTTATAGTAATGTATGTGGACCGATGTCCACATCATCTGTTCAAGGTGCTAGATATTTTGTGTTGTTTAAGGACGATCATTCAAGTTATCGAACAGTTTTCTTTATCAAACATAAAAGTGATGTATTTGAACAGTTTAAAAGATTCAATGAAATGGTTAAAAATAAATTTGGTCATTATATGAAAATTTTAAAAACAGATAAAGGTTCTGAATATTGTAATAAAATTTTCGAACAATATTTAACAAAGTGTGGTATTGAACTAGAAACAACAGCTGGTTATACACCTGAACAAAATGCAAGGTCTGAACGTGAAATGAGAACTATAGTGGAAAGCGCACGTTCGATGTTATATGCAAAAGATTTGCCTAGATATTTATGGGCTGAAGCTGTAAACACAGCAGTTTATTTATTAAACAGAACACCAAATAGTCAAATACAAGATAGTACTCCATATGAAGCCTGGACAGGAAAGAAACCATCACTTGAACATGTAAGAATTTTCGGTTCTGAAGCCTATGTTCACGTTCCTAAAGTGAAACGTACCAAATTGGACGCAAAGAGTACAAAAATGATTATGGTTGGTTATGATGGGAACTCTAACAATTACAGATTGTTTAACCCAATAACCAGGAAAATCGCGATTTCCAGAAATGTTATTTTTAACGAGAATAACCAGATAAAATCTTTAAATAATTATATCCAATAATTGTTGATAATAATGACCTCGAAGATGTCGATAAAGTTGATGAGATTGCTGATATAGAAAATAGTCAAGTAATGCAAGAGGTGGAACCCCCTTGAAATTAACAATCAGGAAATAGAGCATGGAGAAATTATGAATTTGCGCCCACGTAACAATATTAAAAGACCTATACGATATGAAGCCAATTTTGTGGAAATAGATATTCCTGAAACTTTTGAAGAGGCTTTAAGCAGTGAGGAATCAGATCAGTGGAAAATAGCCATAAATGAAGAATGGTATGCTTTAGATAAGAATAATACATGGGATCTGGTGCCTCTTCCCAAGAATACAAAATTGATAGGTTTCAAATGGGTATTTAAAGTAAAAAGAACAACAGATGGAAAAGTATCAAGATATAAAGCAAGACTATGTGCGAAAGGGTTTACTCAGAGAGCTGGTGTCGATTACAATGAAACATTCTCGCCAACAACGAGATATGATTCGATATGTGTCTTGTTAGCTTTGGCGTCTAAAAATAAATATGTAATTAAACAATTTGATATCAAAACGGCGTTTTTGAACGGAGAACTCGAAGAGGAAATTTTTATGAATCCGCCAGATGGAATTGAAGTTGCTCCCAATACATGTTGTAAATTAAAGAGATCGCTTTATGGATTAAAACAGGCAGCACGCTGTTCTTAAAAAATATGGTTTTATACCGAGCAGTGCAGATAGTTGCATCTACGTCGGTAAATTTGATGGTTTCACAGTTATTCTTGTGTTATATGTTGATGATGGCCTATTATTGTCAGAGAATAAGAAAGTCCTTGAGAAAGTTTTAGCAACACTACAAGAAAATTTTGAAATTACTATTGAAAATTCTAGGCTATTTTGTAGGAATGGAGATTGTAAGAAATGATGAAGACGGTTCGATTTTTATACACCAATCGAATTACATCAGAAAATTAGTCAATCGTTTCAATCTCACGGAAGCTAAAGTGAACAAAGTACCAGCAGATCCTAATATAAACTTAAGTGAGAGTGATGGAAAACCTCTGGAAGAAAACGTTCCTTATAGAGAAGCAATTGGCTGTCTGATGTTTGCAGCCATAGTAAGTCGACCAGACATCATGTATGCAGTGGGAGTAGTTAGCACGTACCTAATAAATCATACTACAGCTCACTGGTCGGCAGTTAAACGTATTATCAAGTATTTAAATAACACATCTAACTATGGTATTGAATACAAAAGTTTGGAAGTGTACTCCGATGCTGATTTTGCTTCTGACGTCGATACAAGACGCTCAACGACTGGGTATGTTTTTATGATTTGTAATGGAGCAGTTACTTGGGGAAGTCAAAAGCAGCACAGTGTGAGTTTTTCGACAACAGAGGCAGAATATGTAGCATCGTCAAATGCTGCTAGAGAGGCTATATGGCTTAAATATTTGTTAAGTGATATGGGAGAGTCAACATCTTCTCCTATAACATTATGTGTGGATAATCAAAGTGCAATTCGGCTTGTGCGAAATCCAGAATTCCACAAGCGCACAAAACACATTGATATACGATATCATTTTAGAGAGAAAAATATAAACGTGGTGATACAGAAGTAGAATATGTACCCTCGGCAAAACAAGTTGCAGATATTTTTACCAAACCACTACCGTTTGTTAGTTTTAACAAACTACGACAAGATATGGGGATAAAATCTCAAAGAATCCGAATTTTTTTTTTTATTTAATGAATTGTAATTAGTTTATCTTTGTAAAAGTTAGGATATTATTATTTTATGTTTTGGTGACATGTATCATGTGTCATATGTATTTGTTTTTGGAGTTATAGAATGTTAAGTGCTTAATCAGTGGGAGTATTGAATGTTTGAATTTACGCACTTAACAGATAAAGGATTGGTGGCGCCTCTATAATCTGATAGTGTTTATATATTCTGTCAGTCACAAATTGAATGTTCGCAGTTTGTAAAGTTTTAAAGAATAATAAAACAGTTTATTCAACAAAATTTAATATTTACTACTCGGTTAAGTTGAGCTACAAAATTTACTGGACTTTGTTGAGATTAAACTAAAGAATTTATTTATTTATTAATAAACACAGATACCTTTAAATTCCACCACACATTATCAAGAACATTAAATTTTTACCTGGATAGAAGGGCTCAAGCTACTCATTGTTGTAATTGAATCAGTGTCACTAATAGTCTTTTTCATCATCTGAATTTATTGATAGATTCGTACAAACTTCGGGGTCCTCTGGTAAATGTAATTCGGCTCTAATAGTATTTATATTACTTGTTAAATGTTCTACTGGAGTATGACTTACCTATAAATTGAATAAATCACTAAAATCGAAAATTCCTTACATAAAATAAAAATAATAAACTTACTTCTAAAAATTTTACAAACTCATTGGAAGTAAATAATTGAGAATTACTTGCTACATATTCTAAAAAAATTTAAAATATTCTGTTTCCTTCCCCTAATTGTTTCTTCATCAAAACTGGAAAATTATAAATATGATAGATAAATGGTCTTTAAATCATTTATTTACATACCGTTTGAATAAAGTTCTTGTTGGGAGGTTAGGATATTTATTTTTTAAGTTTAATTTTCTATGTAATACTTTTAATTCTCGATGTAATTTTTTAAAATCATTAAAACGCTTCCAAACTGTAACTTTTGTTATTGCATCTGGGCAGGTCTCTGGATAAAGCTACAGAAGAAAACACCTTATAACCTCTTCCTTAAATTATCCTATACCTACCATTGAAACTACTTTATATATAGTGAAACCATTTTTGTGTTTACTTATATCAGGAATATCAAAGATTCTTATCCATTTGTCATGAGTTGAAACCATTTTCAAGTTAAATAAATTTTAATCATTTTTCATTAATTACCCAACCGAAAAACAAGAAACAAATGACAACTGACATGAGGGCTTTTCGTGTGCAGAGTAGTATTAACCAGTGGTTATAACCTCTCGATTATTATTGATTGAAATTAATTTTGATTTTGAACTCAACCAATGATTATCCAGAGGTTCTAACTACTAGTTAAAACTTTTCTGCACCCGAAAAGCCCTATTATTGATAAGTAACCATAGACATTAAAGAGGGTAATGTCTATGTAAGTAACAAGTGAAATGGTGTCTAAAATGGCGGCTTTCATCTTTAAATTAAATTATAAATTTCTTCTTTGCAGAAGAACGTATCCTTCAAATTTTTCATGCTCTGGGCATCCATTTATTTTATAATATATATATTAAACAGTCCCTAGTCCTATATAAAACTTGGCAGCGCTTAAATTGTCTTCAACCACCAGGTGGCGATACTAAGTTGTCTTCATCCACCAGGTGGCCAATACGAATAATATTAAAATGTATAGAAAATATACACGTTCAACAAGCCTCTCCCAGCAGTCGAATTAAGAGTTCACCATTTATTATAAAATAAATCAGTTCACTTAGGAGCTGAAAATCCTAAGTTACCCCCTCTAATAACGATACCTGTGCCATCTATTATGAACTAATGAACTACAAAAAGCACTGTCAAAAGTTCTATAAGGATGGCTAATATGCAAGAAGAATAAACTAATAAAGAGTGCTTAATCAGTCTTTAGCCAATCAAAATTTAAATCGTCACGGTGACGTCATTGGTATCCATTTATTTGTTGGTATACTGTACGTATACAAACATTTTCAAAACATCCAGTTTTATATCTAAAGTCTTATATCAGTGTACCCGCATAGATGTAGTGTAGAATATACGTCTCTAAAGTCACTTGGCATAATTAATCCACATAAAAATAAAATCGGGTTAGACTTACCTGATTATTTAACATTGAAAATCTAGACGAAAAAATTCTAATGCACAATATAGATTTGGAAGTAGTCTTTATTATCTTTAGTTATTTACAAATAATAACAAAGCATACAAATAAAAATTTTCTCACATGGGTCATGAAAAATAAGAAAACTATTAAAAAAAATTGCGGAGAGTAAGAGAAAGATGCGACAAGAAATATAATTAGCCCACAAATAACATGGCATTTGTTGGGGCTACAAAATATATATAATTGTTTAAATTATAAAACAATATGACACAAGATAATTTATTATCCACTTTTATGATTCTCAAGGTATGTGTAATTATACGACAAACCTCTATATGTTCCCACGATATAATAATTTGAAAAAACATATTTTACAAAATACTTAAACGTTTTAATATTTACACATACAAAACAAGTTTGCAAATATTACAAATAATACATTATTACAAAAAAGATTCAGGTAAATTTTTTAATAATTATCTGTTATTATATTTCCTTCATTGGTGTTCATTTTCATTTTATTCTTGTAAAATTTTATTTACTTCAAAACTCCTGCTTTTCTTCTACCTTCTCCAAGATATTGCTAATAATAATGCTTCTATATTCTCTTTGACACTCCGCCTTATCATTATCAAATAAAATACTGGGAACAACATTTCTTTCAGTATATTTTATAATGCTCCAGCTATAAATAAATTAAAGTGTCATGGAACATTGACGACATTTTTCATTTAAATAATAATTCGACGGATGGAACGCAGGACCTGGTAACTAACATTTTTGACGAAACTGAGTTTTTATTTTTATTACCTTTAGGACTACCATTTCCATCTACTGGTAATTAGAAACAGTAACCTATTCAATACAATTCGGATAAAATCGGTATAAACAGTAGCTTGTATCTAACAGTGGCCATTTATTAGAAGCAGTACCACAGCATATATAACAACCAGCAGTATAAGTACCCCATTTCTTCGCATCTGCGCATTTCACCGCGCAAGACGTTGTTCGATTTAGAACCTTTCAAAACCAGCCAGTGTCAGAGTGATTTATTTTATGTGTTTATTTGTTTGTGTTCATTGTCAGTGGCGGAGTTATTTATATCGTGTACTTATTGGAAACTTTATTATTTACTTTTAGTGTTAGTTTATTGAAATCAGTGAACTAATTTTGATTTACAATGAGTTCGAAGCCAAAATACGGTGTGGTTTGTGCAGTAAAAAATTGCTTAAATAAAAGTTACTCATCTGACAAAAGTTTCTTCAGATTTCCTGTTGATCCTATAAGGTAAGTACCTATATTTTATTAATAATTACAATTTATTATTCTACGATGTGCACTACTATTTTTTCTGCGATCTAAAATTCAACTGTAAATAAAAAATAAAAGTAAATAAAAATGGTAATTACAGAAATAGTAAAATTTGAGGTTAGAACACTTTGGTCCCTCATATCTCGAAAAGTACTGTAGAGCAGGAATTTTTTGACTCGAAAATCGTCTTCAAGGGACAAAAGTACGTAGGTATGTAAAAGCAAAAAAAAATTTGCAAAATCGGTTCATTTATAAATAAATATTTACCCTATTATTTTGTCGGACCATGCGAAAATGTCTATATTTTTTATTTCAAAAGTAGGATGAATAAAATGCAAGCTTATTCATTTTACCAATCAGAAAAGAATTATTTAGGTACCAACTAGATTGATTACAGTTTTTGCTTTTTATTTAAGGTCTAGAATATGGGTAATGGCCAGCGGAAGGGACGATCTGATGGTAAAGTTAGATAGCCTTAATAAAAGCTATAGACTTTGTAGCAATCATTTTGAATCTAGAATGTTTGCAAACAAAGCTAGAAATAAACTAATTTCTGATGCTACTCCAACAATTTTCCCGACATTGGAAGGTTCCTCGCAATTGTTTGCTTTAGATCACAACTATAGTCGCCTACCATTGCAGCAGTTGAGCAGTAATAAGAGGCCATCAAGTGAGGCAGAACCTAACGTTCCTTCTAAAAAGATATGTATCTTAGAAGATATCACGATTAGGCCTGCAGGTAAATGCAAATATTCAAATTTGTTTTCCAGCTAATCCCAAAATCATGTATGCATAAACATCGACTTAGTTAAAATCTTTTTTAGATCACCATCAAAAAGAAGAGGCACTAATCGATGAGGCTGATTTATTGCAGACACCACCACTACTTTCACCGACATGTTCAACGCAGACTTCTTCATGGTTATCTTCTGTAAGCCCCAGAAAGAAGAGACTTCGTGAAAACGTAAGGGCTCTAACTAACGAAAATAATAGGATGAAGAAGGAAATTGAAAAACTTAATAAAAAAGTAGAAAATATTACCGACAATGTTACGTTAAATGAATATTTAGCAATGACTTACAAATTCTGCAATTCAGATATGGCTAGTTTTATAAACTTTCAAATCACTCTAGCTCAAACAGAAAAAAGGGGACGACGATACTCTAACGAATTTAAGCATGAGTGCTTGTCTATGTACTATTCTGGACCCAGTGTATAAAAAATATTTTAATGAAAAAATTTTTGCTTGCCACATCCCCAAACTCTTTTAAACTGATACGGGGCATGTCTATACGTTCTGGACTGAACAATATACACTTATTTAAAATGTTGGAATTAAAAGTCAAAGGGTTTCGTGAGCAGGACAAATATTGCATGTTGTGCTTAGATGAAATGAGCATCAAGGCTCATTTATTCTACGACAGAGCCTCGGATTCATCTGTAGGCTTAGCTGAAAATGAAAAGGGTGTCAAAGAGTTCAAACCTGCTTTGCATGCCTGTGTTTTAATGATTAGAGGCTTATGCACCAAGTGGAAACAGCCGATCGCTTATTATTTCAGTCATTCTTCTTGTCCCTCTAAATCCCTTCAAAATATTGTCCATGAAGCAGTAAAAAAGTTAAATGGTCTTGGTTTGAAAGTAACTGCTTTTACCACTGACATGGGATCAAATAATTTGCAACTAGCGCGCAAATTAGGTATTACTGGTGACAATTCTGACTTTTCTATTGATGAAAATCAAATTTCATATTTCTATGACATACCACATGTAATTAAAGCTATCCGAAACATGCTAATAAAATATAATTTTGTTGTTGACGGTAAAATTATATCTTGGAAATATATTAGAATGTTTTATGACCTGGATAGAAAACATTCTCTTCGCGCTGCACCAAAATTGAGTGAATCTCATATAAACCCTTCAGGTTTTGAAAAAATGAAGGTTAAATATGCCACACAAATATTTAGCGCAACAGTGACTGCGGGTATAAATTTATATATTAGATTTGGCTGCCTTCCCGCAGAAGCTGCTGCAACTTCGGAATTTATAGAAAGGATGGACAAACTGTTCGCCCACCTTTTAATTCATCGAATACAACGGCTTCCAAACAGTTTAATATGGCTTTTAAGGGTACATCATGCCAAAATGAATTTTTGAACGATTGTTTAAATTTTTTTAACAAACTGGAAGTGGTGGATCACAACAACGTTGTGGTCACTAATAAAATTAAATCAATTAGGTGTTTGAAAATTTCGATAAACAGTCTCCTTTCTTTATGGAGTCGCCTGAATGATACAGGGCATTTTAATTTTTTGTTTACAAGAAGGTTAAATCAAGACTGTTTGGAAAACACATTTGCCAATATCAGACAGCAGAACGGCAATTGTGTCAATCCTACACCCATTCAATTTCAAAGAACTTTTAAAAAAATAATTACTCTTGATCTTTTTCATTCCGGAACAGAAAATTGTGAAGCAGATATTGACCCAATTCTTCTAAGATTAAGTAAAATGCCCCTGGAAATACAATCGGAGAATTTACCAGAGGCCACAACAAAGGCTTCTCAAGTATTTAAAATAAATACTGACTACCAAACTGACGATATTTTGCAAACGAATTTTATTAGATATATTTGTGGTTATTTATTGAAAAAAGCTCTTGAAATTCATCATTGCGATATTTGTAATCATTATTCAAAGGCACGTGAAGAACTTGATGACTCATCTTTATTTATATTTTTTAAAGCTTACCAGAATGTCCAGTGTGACCCATTTGGCAACCTTAGAAATCCACATGATGATTTTGTGCAACTAGTTAGCATCATTGAAACCATATTACAAAGCAATTTTGAAAATTTTATAACTGAGCCAAAAATTTGTGAGCGATATGTTAATATTTGCAAAGATATTTCGTACACACATCCATGCCCACATTTTCCTAAACTATATGTTATTAATTTATATATAAGAGTTCGTTTGTATTATACTTTTAAAAATATAAATAAAAATTTTAAAAATATTAACAAAAATAAATTAATTATATGGCGCCACGAATAACAAAAGTTTAAAATGTACTTGTCTAATAATAAAACTATGTTCTTTAGTAAAAATAAAATGTACTTGTTATCTGAAAAACGTGATTTTTTATTATATTCCTCGCCAAAAAATTATCCGACACAATTTTTTTCAAAAAAATACTTTTTCTACAACCGAGAGAAAAGTGCAACTTTGCGCTTCCAAAAGAAAGCGCAAAGTTGCATTTTTCCGAGGAGCTAGCGTTTTTTTACATTGTCGCTCACCAAGCAACAAAGTAAACGCTTACGCTTAGTTACCATTTAAACCATAATAAAAAAACGTCTAGTTATCTGCGACTTTTGAAATCTGAACTGTCAAATTTGAGGTTATCAATAATTATTACTTTTTACCAAACATTTTATAAAAACACCGGTTGTAGAAAAAACCTTGTGTGTAATTCGATCGCAAAGTGACATTGCCGCTCTCACGAGATAGCCAGAGATAGTCAAACTTCTCGTTCAAAGCGACAATATATCACTTTGCGCTCTTAATACACAAATAGCTATTAAAATATGAATAAGTCAACAATTATACAATATTGTATTTCATAAATTCATCTTAATACGTTCCTGACGCAACCTAGCAAATATTCCTAATCCGACCCTGACTTCTAAATCGAAGTGACATAAGGAAGGTCAAATTTCTATTTTAGAAAGGGGGCGGGAGTAATATTGCTGGTTCTTATATCTGCTGTGGCAGTACCTCTCAAATTCAGAGATTCATAATATCGGTTTATGATTGTGTCAAAGCGAGGTAGGTGATATTAAAAAATGCATGAAGATGTATTTAAAAAAAGGACTTTAATTGAATTCTTATTATTGTACTATACGACTAGCAGATCATTAGTGAATTTTAAAAAGTAATGTTGTTTCTTTTCGATAGTATTACTTTAATATTTCCCATTTTCTTGCAGATTAAAGTTACGAGGTCCTGTCGTTTCCAGTTTTGTTGGAGTTAAGTCTAATTACGAGGTATTGACTACTATTAAAGGACCGTTTAATAACTAAAATAATGTCTAGTCGAAGTAGAAAAATTTTGCAATTAGCACAGTTGCAGTCAAATGACGAACAAAATAATATGTGTTTTAAAAAACAGCCAAACAAGTATTTTAGATGAGGTTGGAACGGATTTAATTTTTAACGAAATTTTAAGTCCCGAAGATTTTACCGAACTAATTAACAGTGCAGATATTATAATTGAAAATGACAATATTGAAATGGATGTAGTAACCCAAACTTCAGAATCAGTTGTGATAATTGAAGGCTGTGATTCAAATTTAGATGTTGTACAGAATTCTTGTGATGATGTCATGGACGCAAATTGTAATACTTCAGAGGAAATTATGGTGAACTGTGATACAAATAATGAAAACAACGGAAATACAAATCCAAATAGAAGTGAACTTTCAGAGCAAGATATGAATTGTAAAAATGATGAATCAATTACGAAACAAAAAATTAATGAGCGTGCAAATTGTTATAATATTCTGATAACAAATGATGATGAGGATCGCCTTGAAGAAACAGATACTGAAGACATCAAGGATGAACTTAATAAAGAAAATATTTTAATACACAAAGATAAGAGGATTAAAGGAAAGAACAAAAGATTGATTAACAAAAAATTAAGAATGAGTGGTAAAAATTATTTGGGGTTTGAAAACCAAAAGATCAAAAAAACACTTTCCACGATACTAAAAGAGAAGAGAGACGACTGAAACCAAGATGTACCTGTATTAAAAAAAGCAAAGATCCAGCAAAGAAATGTTTTTTAATTTATTGTGAGTCAAGACAAAAAATGTTTGATAAATTCTGGGATAGTATGACTTGGGAGCAGAGAAAAGTGTATGTCTGCGGTACTGTAAAAAACGTTCAAACAAAAAGACCAAAAAAAGTTGAAGGTTCGCGGCGTACTACAACATTGGTTTTAGGAAATGAGGAAATACCAGTATGCAAAACAATGTATTTGAACACCCTCTGTTTAGGAGAATGGCCCGTCAGGTCATGGGTTCTTAATAGTGAATATGGAATGAGCAACTGCGAAGAGAAACAAATTAGTTTACGTAAAAAGAGACTAGATTTATTCCACAAAGATAGACAATTTTTGAAGGAATTTTTATCAAATTTAAATAAATTACCGTCACATTATTGTAGAAAAGAAACAAACAGATTGTACTTGGAACAGATATTTCAATCATATGCGGATTTACACAGGGCTTACCAATTGAAATGTTAAGAAAATAATAAAGAACCATTGTCTTTAAGGAGTTTAACGAAATTGGCCGATGAAATGAATTTATCTATTTTTCACCCTCGGAAAGATCAGTGTGATACCTGTTTCAAATACAAAAATAAAAATATAGAAGAAGCAGACTATCAGGAGCACATAAAAAGAAAAGATTCTGCAAGAAATGAGAAAGAGAAGGATAAGAAAGAGGCATTAGAAGAGAAATGTCATGTAGTAACAGTAGATGTACAAGCTGTTAAACTTGCCCCACGGTTACCCGCCAGCGCCCTTTATTATAAGACAAAATTGTGGTGTCACAATTTCACGATTTACGATTTGAGAGATAAACAGGCTACATCCCAATAAACGCTCAACATCCATTGGACATCCATTTTATATCCATTATAGGTCCAGATGTCCATGGACATGTTATGGACATCCATTGGACTTACATACATGGACGTCCATTGGACAACGTGTCCACTGGATATCCAGTTAACGTCCATAAAGTTAAATTTCTGGATGTGGTATTTATATTCATTCACCAAGAACCATATGGACATCTTCTGGATATCCATTGGACATCCATTTAACGTCCATAAAATTAAATTTTTCTGGATTATATGATACTACATATGTCTTATTTTTAGATATTTAAATCAAATTATTTCATTTTTATAAGAAATTAGTTGAATGAAATCATCGATTTTTATTGAATAATTAATAAAACAATGCAAAATGTTATTTTTGGACACTTATTTTGAAACTTTGAATTGTATTTTAACAAATGCATTTATTAAAAATATAATTCAATACTTCCATTATGTAACTTATAATATAATTTAATGTTGATTATAATTTAATTTAAATTTGGCGCGATGTTACCAATCAGTTCAACGCTAGCGCCTTCGACGCGACGTGCGACACTATTTGTCAGTTTTATTTTTACCGCCCGGGTACTACTACTCCTGTGTGATACCTGTTTTGTAACCGTTTTGTCTGAACGAATGAATCAAATGATAATAATTATTAGGTGCATGATAAAAGTATTTTACTAACGGTAAGTACATTATATATATTGTTAAACAACTGCAAAATGCCGAAAGTGTCGAAAAAGAATTATAAAATAGCAAGGTTAAATTCAGCCATTCCATTTAAAATTAAAATTTATTACATTTATTACAATTGCTTGAATATAGTTCCATTTAATCATTTTTATATTCTGTCTAATATTTATTTTCATTCTTTAGGTTCGTGAAATTAGTCAATTAGGTGGCAACAGTTTATATGAATTTCTGAAGAGGTCTTTAAGTACCATTTTATGTAATAGTTTGACGGTGCAATTCACGTGGTTCTGGCTAAAGGAAAAGAAGCCATTTAAGAATTTGAAATTTGCACAAGTTTTAATAGGTAAGCTATAAGTAATGCTCTAAGCACTATTGAAGAGAAAATCTTGACCTGTGTTTAACACGATGAAGTAAGAGAATTAGAGATACATGTGAGGGACAGACCAATTTGTATACTTCTTCGTTTCAACAATGTCTGAAACTATGCGTAATACAGTAGCAAATGTCTTAGCAGCGTGTAGATCAACTATCTGTCGAATACTGGTTTTATATTATTCTCTTAGTCTCCGTTACATCCAACGCAACGCAGGTTATGTGACAATGCCAATCCAATAATGTAAAAATAGCAATAGGGCAATCTACTAATATGAAAATCCTGATAAAAAACAACCAAAACGTGTAAAATGACTACAAATAATGAAAAAATAATACGTATACAGCATTTAATTTGAAAAAATTAGTAAATAATTTTTTGATAAAAACAGCATAAAATGCATATTGTTTCCCTTTTAAATATTTCTGGTTTGTAATTCATTATTTTTATTTATATAGGAGCTGCAGAAATTTTTGAATTAAGCCTATAAGTTCCAATGGCACAACGGCATTCCAAATAAATCTCGGATCCAGAAGTTACACTTTCATAACGTTTTACTGAACAGCTCTTAAATAATACAGTTCTTATTTTATTGAGATAGTTTATGTAAAAGTAAATGTATTTTTATTAATTAAACTTTTATTTGATTTGGTTATATATAATAATTCAGAGTAATTACACCTATGGAAAACGTTTGTGAAAAAATTATAATGTAATACTAATAAGGTATCCATCAGCATTAAAAATAGTTGCCAACAGAATTCAAAAGGTAAGTGGGTATATTCTATAATTATATGAAAATGTGTTATGAATTTAATAAGAGGCCTGTTAACTTCTAAAATACTCGATGCAAATTTTTGTTCCATAAATACTATAGACAAAAATCTATTTTCAAAAAAATATTTCAAAGTAAATGTTGAAGAAAAATGCTAATTGTGCTTAAAAGGAGGGGTGCAAATTATTGACAATTTGTTTTTTTTTTTTAATGCTACACATTTTTAATGGGAAATAAATTAGATGTCCAGTTTAAGTCCATATATGGACACATTTCGGATGTACATTTTATGTGTAAAACTGTCTCTACTGGATGTCCATTGGACGTCCATTGTATGCCTGCTGGACATCCAATGGATGTCCACGATTTCTAATGCATTAGTCCAATGGATGTCCACTGGACCTTTTTGTGCTATTTGGGATGCTACTGGTATAATGAAACCAACGCTTATCGCCAAGCTTCTACATACGCGTCATTCGTGGTTGATTATTTGGAGAATAAGTTTTTGAAACAAGGCAATTTACTTCCAATTATAATATATTCGGATGGATGTACCGCCCAAAACCGCAACTGCGTGTTGTCAAATGCTCTTCTTTATTTATCTCAAAAATATAAAATCTCTATAACGCAAAAATTTTTAGAAAAGAGTCACACCAAGATGGAGTGTGACTCTGTGCATAGTACTATCGAAACTGCTCTTAAGAATAAAGAAATATATTTGCCAAGTGATTATTATCGTATAACAAAAGAAGCTAGACCCAAGCAACTTTACACTGTTAACAACTTTGATTTTAGCTTTTATAAAAATTATGGTGATAAGGATTTGCTCAGATATATTTCCATTAGGCCAGAAAAACCACACGTAACCAACTTACGTGTTTTGCAATACTCTGAAGGGAAAATTACTTAATATAGTAAATAATAACACCACATGAAATTACAACCCCCTTTATCCCTGAAGGTCTGAAATGACTTTGTGTGGGAGAAGGCTACACATTTAGAGACAATGGACACACACCCAATATCCGAGTATACTACGATTAATCTCTCTCTCACAGAAAAATCCCAGTTCCTCGACCGGGAATCGAACCCGGGACCCCGAGGTTTCGAGGCAAGTACGTTACCTCTAGACCACGGAGCCATTTTATAAATTAGATTTTGATTCAGAATTTAAAGACCTTCCTGTCAGAGAGAAAAATATAGATTTAAGCAAGGCGATGTTCCTACAACTATTTAAGAGTAAGTTGCCTATCGCCAAAACAAAATTTCTTCATCTTCAGGTAATAAAAAAGTCATTCCAAAGGATTGTTGGAGTTTCTACGACATGCTCCATTATAAATAATAAGATTTAAACAGTTTTTGTTGCCGTTATCTATATTTTCTAAGAAGTAATGTTGTTTATTTTTTTTGTTTATCTGTATGTAACAGCAAAATATTTGTTAGTATTCAATAAAGTAGATTAGATTTTACGTATTATTTATTTATATATTTATGAAAAATAACCACTGCCATAAACGAATTCTCAATCTTTATTCCTATAGAGTGGTTCACAAGCACATTTTTCTAGACTTCATTCCGAATCCAATGGGCCCTCACTCATATTTTTACTAGCAGTAGCAAGAATTAACACCTTTTTGAACTTGTGAACCAGTCTACTAGTGGAATAGATAAGTCTTGAATAAAGGCAGTAACTCGTATATAACGCTTTAACAAAGACAGTACCTCGAAAGTAACACTGTTTTTTACCAAAATGGTTATTTTTTGTTTTAAGTATTTGTAAATGATGTTATGATTTTTTTTACTAACTTTGATATAAATAAATCAACAACATTTAACATCACTAGCTGGCTATACAGTTTTTTTAATATACTGTAAAATTGTTGTCTAGTTATTTACGAAGTCCTGCGTTCCATCCGTCGAATTGTTACAAAAGAATACACAATTTTTTTTAGTTTTCAGATAACTCAATAATTTCATTTAAATAATATTATAAAAAATAAGCAAAACTAAATAAATGGTGCACACCTTTAATGATTAGGAAAAGTTAGTCAAAATCTAATTATGTGTTAGTTTCCTTCTCGTAAATCTCTTTAAAAATCGCACTTCTCAAATGTACCGAACAGATTTGGCTTAAAGTAGAAATGGCATTATCTTCACAAAATAAAAAGCCATTTCTTTTTCAGCTCCTATAAGGGCCGTTTGCTATACTTAAAACTTCTACTTAACAAAGTCGTACTTAAATTAAAGTGACCATTAATTTAAATTATTATTGTTCCAGCATTAGTTAACACGTTCGCTGCGCGTCCTAGGTGGAGCTGAGCTGTATGCGACGGACGCGCATGAGCGTCCTATGCATAGGTTTATTGCGATCGACAGTATAGCCAGAGACAACCAGGAGACAGTCAAGTACATATGAAAATTTGTTCGGTTTTAGGTATAATTATTGATATACTTCCATCCTTGTTGTACATACGTGCTGCTCAATTAATCTATCTTTGTCGAAGTTTGGGAAGATTTTCGTAGATGGCGATGGCGATAGCAGCACAAGAAACGTCATCGTTGATGTCGGATCCGGTCGCCATTTTGTTTGTTTTGATGCTGATATTGTGTGGTGCCTGTCGTTTTTTATTTTATACTGGATTACGAACTGTAAAATACTGTGACTTTTAAATACTATTTTATTTGAACTTTTTATTAGTGTTAGTGTAATATTTAATTTTATTATAACCATGCCACAAAAACATTGTCTTATTTGTGGATTCAATATAGATCAGGTAGAAAAAATGATCTACTTTCCAGTCAATGACCAAAAGTAAGTTTGTCTTTTGTGTTTTAAAGGTATTTAAATAAAATTGTTTCCTTCTTGTTAGGTCCAAAGTTTGGCAAGAAGTGATGTGAATAAAATGTGTTCCTGATATATCACTTCGCAACTATTCGATTTGCAATCGTCATTTTTCTATAGACAGTTACATGAACCTTGCAACACGGAGGCTGCGTGCTGATGCTGTTCCCACGTTATTTCCATGCCAAGTACAACTGGATCCTTCACAAGAAATGGTGGTAATTCAAAGAAATGTGGAGCTTACAAATGATCAAGAGCTTTTAGAAAGTACTAATACAGGCATAGGTATGTTATAGTTATTGGTTACTTACTTCTTTTACTTGGAGTATGTACACTTTACGTTCTTATTATTGTACTGTGTTACTCAGCGATTGTAAGTTGATAAGTCAGATTCGCTGATGCCTCTGTATCACATACTCATTTTTCTATTTTCTGTCAAGCTACAAACATCATACTATTTAATTTGCAAGATTGCATATGTATAAAAAGATATATTTTTTTGCATGAAAAGCTTTGTGGCTGTTTTGTTAGCAAAATCACATTTTTTATCTCAATTTGAGCAGTACATGGATATTGTATTACAGGAGAAGCAATAATTGAAGACCCAATTCCAAGTCGTTCCGGTTTGCAAAGGAGTCCAAGTACCCCTACACATCGCTCCATGTTTCGAGGTATTAACGGAGTCTCTCATGTTGATGCTTCTCCTAGAAAGCAACATTTAATACATATGATAGAAACAAAAGAGGCGCATATAAGAAACTTGAAGAAGTTATGCAAGAAAAAGGCCAATGACATAAGGGCCTTAACAGATCTTCAAGACAGTCCTGTTGTAAAAAATATATTCAAGGGCATGTCAAGAATCACTACAGATTTCCTCATCTCCCAATTACGTTGTGCGAAGCAGACAGCACACGGCAGAAGATGGAGCACTCAAGAAAAAGTTATTGCCCCTAGCATTGCTGAAAAAAAGCCAGAGGTGTTACACATTGCTAAGAAAAATTGTGGCCCTTCCTTCAAAAAATACTCTTTTGATGATGTTGCAAAAGGTACCGTTTCATTCTGGCATCAACGATCACCTCTTTAAGCACATTGCAGAGTGTATAACGGAAGAAGACCAATTCTGTGTACCGTTGTTTGATGAGATTGACATCAAAGAACATGTGCAATATGATAATTATTCTGATCGTATCATCGACTTTGAGGAGCTGGGTGACAATTACAGCTCCAAAAAATTGGCAAATAAAGCATTAGTTTTCATTCTACAGGGTCTAGTGCACAATTGGAAGCAGCCAGTTGCATACTATTTTTCAAACGTGACTTGTCCTGCTAATGCTTTGCAAATTTGCATTACCGACGTCATTCAAGCATGCCAACATGTAGCAGGGGTGGATATAGTCGCTACAATATGCGATATGGGGTCCACAAATGTGAAAACTTTAAAGGAAATGGGCTCATCTGTAGAACACCCCTATATTTCTATTAACAGTAAACATATTTTTACTATGTTTGACCCACCTCATCTCCTTAAGTGCACCGTTTCATTATTTAGGAAACAACGTACTATTACCAGTTGATGTTGCTGGGACACAACAGACAATGGAGGCCCATTTTTCAGATATCGTGAAAGCACATGATATTGACCAAACATCGCCTTTAGTGTTTAGAGCGATGCACAAAATAAAGTCTACCCATTTAGATCCAAAAATGCAATTTGCCATGAAAGTGAATATTGCTGCCCAAGTGATGAGCCATACTATAGGAGCATTCTTGTATACATTGCTAAGTCGAGGTAAGTCGAACAGTTTATATTCACACAGACATCTGAAATTATTCAATAATTTTGCAGGTGAATTGGAGCAGACCATTATAAAATTGTAACCAGGTAGATCGTGAAAGCTGTGTGGAAAATTGGTATTCCTTGGTGGTGTAAAAGAAAAAACCAAGAAAACATCCAGAATCGTAAGGATGCAAAGAAATCTAAACATAAGCTGAGGATATTCCAGCATCGATAGTTGTTGATATGGGGTTTGTTCCAGCAGCAGTTTGCAAACTATAAAATAAATAAATATGTTTTATTTTATTATTAGCTTCTTATGGCTTGATAACTTTAATGCTATTATTAATGTTTTTTTTATAATTTCAAGTGTTGATGTTGCTTGAAACTGTAATATGTACATATGCGCCTACCTAATAAGTTTATATTTACCCAATGATTATTAATTAGGTATATAATTTATGTACCTACGAACAAGTACTTCTTCGTTCTTGTGTAGGATATGTATATTTATTTGTAAAAACCTATCGGCGTTTATAATATGTTTTGTTAATGTAAGCTATACCTAAGCAGTTAAATATTATTAATATTATATTTGTTAAAAGTATTGTTAAATTGCAGACCACATTGTATAAATAATGTGTAGCATTAATCGATGTTGATACATATATCTGGGATGTTGGGAAGCAAATGTACATTTTTTTTCCTTATTGGTAGGCTTAATTATATATTTTTTGTACTTGCCATATAGGTTTTGTATTACATAGGTACCTGTTGTTCAAGAAAGTATTATAATCATTATTTAATTGTAAAATGTTTAACTTTTTGTTTAGCCATTTATTTTTCTGTGGTTTAGATTATTTAAAATATCTTCATAATTATTGCATTCATTGTGGCTTGTTATTTTATTGATTTTCTATCAATAAACTATTTATTTTACCTGTTTCGTTTTATTTCTTCATTAAAATGTAATTGAAAATATAACAGCCAACAAAACGCATCGCGCGCTTTTTTAAATCACGGCGCGTCATCGCGCACACCATCTATTCTCACCTTCCCAAACAGTAGACCAGTGCAATATTCCGAATAGAAATAATACACGTACTTGAACGTCTCTTGGTTGTCTCTGGTATAGCTTTAGCACACGGCTACTGCGGTTAGTTGTGTTGTCAGCATATAGGATAGGTACTAATTATTACGTGATAACAGCAGTTTCGGGCTTCTTCGTTTTTCAATAGTTTTAAACGCCATTTTTCCAAAATCGAATATGGCTGCTAACGATGATGTAAAAGCTGGCCCCTCGGGCGTAAAAAAAGCCAAATTGGTAGTGAAAAACCCCAAAAAATTGACGGATGAAGAGTTGCTGAGTGCACTGTTAGTGTCTGATTCCGAATGGGCAAGTAGTGAGGACGATTCTAGGGAAAGTGAGGACGAATTCGTTCCACAAGAAGACGAGTCGTCATCGGACGATGGTAAATAACAAATTATTATATTCTAATTTTTTGTATTTCAAACAAATTTTTCTAGACATTGAGGATATTCGCAATGCTGTTGCACAGGATCTGGCTCCGACTTCAGATGGTGAAAATGTAATAGAACAAGGATCTAGGAATGAAATATGGACAGAAGATTGTGCCGCAGATGCAATGAAACAAATGACATTTCTGAAAACTAGCGGTTTATTAGTGAACCTAGATGGAGCTGCTGGTCCGTATGATTACTTCCGTTTATTGCTGGATGATGTACTGTTGAATCTGCTGGTTCCTGAAACAAATAGGTATGCTGTTACCAAGATTTATAAACTAAAGAAGGTTGCCTGGTAACTTTTAGCGCACGGCCATATTGCGCGTCATCGAGCGTCCCTAGTATTGCTTTGTGGTTATCAACAGTATCTTTGGTGTTTTGCTATTCATATCACATTTTTTTTAAATCAAATTGTTATATTTATGTAAAAAAACCAATCTGTGTATTATAAAAACATTAGTGCTCTGTGTTTTGACTGTTTTATAAATTACGTTCCAAAAGACATTTTTATAGGTGTATTTAATTTATATTGTTTTCAGCGTAAGTTAACAATTATAAAGTTTGAAATAGCTGATGAATGTCTTACTTGATTGAAATAAAAAAGAGTTAATTTAAGATTAATTAAATGAGGTGTGTTTAATTTAAATTTAAAATTAATTATAAATTTGTAGTTGTGAGGATATATGTATAGGTTAATTATAAATTCAGTCGTAATGCAAATGAAAATAAGTACCTAGGTATTTGGTTTTTCGGTACGACTATTGTTTAAAGTTCATATTAATTCTTATTTGTTTCTGAGATCTTTGAAAGTTAAAATAATATATGACAAATAACATTATACTTCCATATTTTATCGAATCAATAAATAATATTAAAGAATGCTAAAATCTAGTCTGTTACACAATGATTGGATAAAACCAATCATATTCTGAAACAAGAAATTAAAAAAGTTTTGTAATTAGGCTGATAGGTCTTCGGCGTTTTATAAAATGCTTAACAATTTCAGTCGCATTTTGAAAAATCTCCATTTAATCCTTATTTTACACTTTGCCTTTTTATAAAATGACTGAATTATTATAATTAGCCGGCGACATGGATATTTTCGAACAGAATCCTCTAAATAAATAATCATTGTATTGTTTTGTTTAGATGCCTGGAAGTACCTGTAGTGTGGCTACTTGTACAAGTACCTCCACAAATATAAAACAAACTGGGGAAAGTGTTATGTTTTTTACCTTTCCCAAAGATCCCCAGCTGAGACAAGAATGGGTAAGAAGATGCAACCGAGCTGATCAATTTAATCCAGACAGCAAGAGGATATGTAGTAAGCATTTTAAAGCCGACGATTATGAGGATGCAATGCGAGCTCGGTTGTTGGGGTCACTACCTAAAAAATTGAAAAAAACTGGTAGGTAATATGATTTTTTTTTTGTAAAATTTACAATTTGTATACACCTCTATTTAAGAATAATAGAATATAAATTTATAATTTTTTTTAGCCATCTGTATGTATATAATTACTTATTTTTTAATATTAATCATTAATTACAGTTTGTAGTTTATAATAAGACTACATAAACAGTGAGTCAATTATCAAATATTTTTTTGGTCGGATTAATTGTTGGAATTGGTTTTGGTTTTTGATAAACCTTTTTTTTTTACTTAGATATGTTAATCTGGTTATTGAATTAGTGATTTTACTCCTATTGGTTGGTTAGGAGCTTTTCTAATTTAAAATAAAGAAATCTAAATATTTTACGGTAGTTACTGAACAAAATAAACCTTATTCATTTATTACAGAATTACCTAAGTGCTCTTAATAAATATAATCGATAACATTTTTTTTAAACGATTATTTATGTGAGTTAACTAAAATTAATTGCTCAACTGAAATTGCTTCACAACTAAAATTAATTGATTTATCATTCAACTAAAATCGGTGGATCCAACAACAATCAAATTTATTAAAACATTATAAGAACAAGTTATTTTTCTGCTCTGGACATCCATTCCGAAGTCGATCCAGCATCCCCGCATGTGCTAATTATTCGATTCGACTTAATATTATCAGTCATTTTTGATTCAAAAGTTTCAAAATTGACTCAGTGGCTTGGACGAAATGAAATTAACAGTCAAGTTTGTCAAATCGACTTAATCAGTGAGTAAATGTTTTTTTTTTTTTATTTTTCAGCAATTCCTTCAATGAATTTATTTCCTTTTTGGAATAAACCCAACAAAGAATACTGAGACCACTTTGTTAGAAGGTACAGAGATCTTACCAGTAAAAGATAGTAATAAAGAAAATGTGCAATTAGTGGAAAACTTGATTCAAAACCCAAGTCCCAAGCCTTCCATGCATGACAAACAAATAGAAGAAGAAAAGGAAAATATAACAGTTGTCGAGGTACCTGAAATTTCATTATCTAATAAGGACACGGAGTGTAATCTTAAAAAAAAAATAAAAACTCTACAAGAAGAAAATGAAGTTTTAAAACAGAAAATTTGTATTCTTGAAAGTAATGAAAAGAAATTAGAAGAAAAAACTTTTTGAAGTAGAAACTCAGTTGAAAAAAGAAGGATATAACTTTATGGAAACAGTGAAAGTAGCCTTTAAGGACATTTTAACCTCAAATCAAGTAGATATTGCCTTGAAAAAAAGGAAAAAGCACGATGGACTCAAGAAGAATTGTCCAGAGCCTTTACTTTGAGATATTTCAGTAAACGAAGCTATATATATTTGAGACAAACTCTGAACTATCCGTTACCTGGATTATCCACACTGCAGCAATGGGCTGCTCATATAAATCTCAGAAAAGAAATTCTGGATGATGTTTTGAATATTATGAACACTGCAGGAAAACTGAAAAGTAACTATCAAAGGACAACTGTTTTGTCTTTTGATGAAATTAAACTCTCTGAATTATATGAGTATGACCAGAAAGAGGATGAAATTGTTGGACCCAATTCATATATGCAGGTTATAATGGCCAGAGGCCTGTTTGATAGTTGGAAACAACCTGTATATATAGGATTTGATCAGAGAGTTACGAAAGTTCTTTTGGAAAACGTCATTACTCGATTACATGAAATAAATTACAATGTAGTTGCTTGTGTATCTGATTGTGGAGGTGGTAACCAAGGCCTCTGGAAAGAGTTGAATATTAATATAGATCAAACTTTTTCTCTTCACCCTGTGACAGAAAAGCCCATCTATTTCTTTGCAGATATTCCACATTTATTAAAATTACTTAGAAACTGGTTCATAGATAATGGTTTTCTTTTAAGTTGTGGCACATTAATTAATAAGGATCCAGTAGAAAAACTAATTGAAAATACTAATACAGAAATTAATTCTTGTCACAAACTAACACAACTGCATTTAAGGTGTGAAAAAACACAGAGACAGAATGTTTCCCTGGCGGCACAACTTTTTTCTAACACCACAGCTACAGCTTTGAAAACTTACTTACCAGGTGAAGACAAAAAATTGGCTAAAAACGTGGGGGATTTTTTCTCTTTGGTCAATAATTGGTTTGATGTCATGAATACCTATACACCATCTGCAAAGATTCCAACGAAGAAGCCGTATGGACTACTATCTCAAAATGAGATTTTGGAAGAAATGAAATCGACCATTCGTGGTATGTTATGCATTGGGAAGAAATCCATACAAACTTTTCAGAAAGGTATAATAATTTCCATCACGTCATTACAAGATTTGTTCAGTCACCTTAAGGAAACACTAGATATAACATATATTCTAACCCATCGCCTCAATCAAGATTGTCTTGAAAATTTTTTTTCTCAGGTATGGCATATTGTATATGAGAAAATGCCCATCTTTTCTTTTTTTTTTTTTTAGTTAAGGACAAGAGGCGGCCTTCATGATCACCCCTCAAGTCTCAATGCAATATATAGAATTAGGATGATACTTTTGGGGAAGAATCCAGGTATGGTTCATACGCATTCGAATGTTGTGACTCCTATAGGAACCGAGAAAGAAGAATATTTGCTAGCAAGTGCCATGAAACAGGCGAAAATTGGAAATATAACCATAGAGAAGCCAGAGAACATGTTGGAAGATGTAGCTGATAGTAGCCCTAGTTCAAGTAGTACATCATCGGGCATGTCAAGTGTAAGTAGAATGGCCTCAGAAAAAGATGGATTACTTTATATCGCAGGTTACTTGGCCAAAAAGCATCTGAAAGACCATCCCTATATTGGCCAATACACTTACGAAAGTAAAGAAGTCATAAACTTGCATTCATACAGCATACCTTCCTGGATTGAAAGTTTATCTTTTGGAGGCTTAATTCAACCCTCAGACAAATGGGCACAACAAGTCGAGAAAATGGAAAAATATTTTAATAAGTTTCACAAAGAAAATTTCAGGCAGGGGAAGCACATTGTGAAACGAACCATTAATTATATTACAAAAAAAGTCAGTGAGATGCAAATATCTCATGAACTAATAAAATCCTTTTGTCGACAAAGAGTGTTTATAAGAATTAAGTTTCTTAATATGAAACGACATGAATACAAACTTGGTAAAAGAAAATCGTCAGCCTTATCTTCTGCCGAACATAGCCGGAAATTAACAAAAAAAATGAAAAAAATTATTACTTAACAGATTTACTACCTTTTATATTTTGAAAATGGTCCTTTTATGTTTAAAATTAATTTATTTTTGCATAGCCTAAAAAATGATTTTAATTATTTTTATGAAGTGATCCTAAAAACTAGCAAGTAGGTAGCTATAATGACATCTTTGCCGTACTGGTAATGATTATTCTCCCTGTGCTAAAATAGTCAGTGTGGTGTGCCCTATTTGTGGAAGGATAAGTCGTAAGATTATTCCCACATACAAGCATCTACTTAGTACTCTAGTGGGTCTACCTGATTTATTTACAATCCCTATTACTACAGCTATTATTTTACTATGTGCATGTACTCATTTATGTTGTAGTTTCAAATATGTTCCTTGTAATTTATTTACAGGTAATAAATCTATTTTTATTATTATTTGATGCATCCAGTAATAGTAGAAAATATTGTCCGATGTTACAAAATAGACAATTTGGAACAGATTAAAATTTTAAGAAAAATAATTTTTTACAATGTGCAGATGAAACAATTTTTTAATTGAGTGTCAATAATAAACAGATTATAATTAATTATTTTAGTATACATGTTTTTTAATGTTCCAATAGGTAAGAAATGCATGTGCATTGTACTTCTATTCTGTACTTTGTAACAAACACTATGTACAGTTTAATTCAAATAGTATTTTTATGAAGCACTATTTCTGATTCCCTATGACAGTAGCTTTTGGCGTCACTTTTGTTCCCTAAAATGATGATACATTGAGTCATTACATTCTATCATCATAATCATATTTGACTTGAACAGTATGCTAGTATGTGGTTGAAGTAAAATATATGTATGTATTATATTACTCCCATATAAAACACAATGTAAATTCTCATTAGGCTGATTTTAAAAAACCAAAGAACCAGTAGAGTTCAGATTTCAGTGCAGTGATAACCTTGGCCACTATCTCCAGGAAATCGTTAAGCAATTAGGAACTCCCTGCAGCAGCGACCCTTTCAAATCAATTCATTATAACATTTTTAAAATTTTTATTTTTTCTAATTTATCATGTATCTGTTCTGTATTTATGATTCTTATTATAATTTACTGTGTTCAATATATGCATATTTCATGATACATTTTAATTTTTGTATTGTAATTTAATGGTATGCATTTTTGTATTTGTTTGACAATTTCCATGCATGTATCAATAATTATATGTAAGACAATAAAGTTTTATTTTTATTATTATTTGTTTTTGATATCCTGTATTCTACCCTAAAAAACATGCAAAATGTGCCAGTGTTTATACGCATACGTATACAAAACTGAAAAAGAAGCGATTTTGAAATTTCTAGATCAATAGAAATAAATCAAGCCCTTTTGTGTGTTCAGAATTAAATTTGTTATTAGATTCATCATTGTTGAAATATAAGTATGTCAGAACTTCTTGATACAGTAGGTACCTACATCTTTGAAAAGAAATAAATGTATGTACCTTCCTCATCAGCTTGAAGTCACCACTTACAGAGATGCTCTCCTTCTGTCACTATTTGTTGCACCTTGCGTCAGAAAGAGAGCATCTCGAGAGATGGTGACTTGCTAATAGTATTGTACCTGTACCTGTTTCATTTTTATGCTTGATTTAATTTTTTTATAATTCTAGCATTCTGAATGTATTAAAAAACGAGCTTTCCATATCAAAAAGAGGTTGAATCATACAACAAATATCTGATCCTGTGATCATATATTCCTTAACTGAAGCTTATTTTATTAAAAGTATAGCATGTAGACATTTTAATTAGAGTACACAAAGGAAAAAATAATGTAATAATAGTAATTTGCAAAGTAGAAGCATTAAAATAATTTATTATATTTATTAAAATTCTTGCCCATATTTAAACGGGCAACTGGGTGACGTCATTCCCGCCACGCCGCTTATTGGCCGAAGGTTACCAGGCAACCTTCTCTAGTTTATAAATCTTGTGCTGTTACTGTATTTTTATCTGATAAAACTACCGAAAACTCTCGAATTACAAAATGGGTTGACGTCACGATCGATGAGATGATACGTTTTATAGGATTATTGTTACATATGGGAACTATAAAATGTAATAAAATCCAAGATTATTGGAAGACCCATTGGTTGTTTGGATTGAACAGTTTTTCAAAGTATATGAGTCGCGATCGGTTCCTCCTCATTTTGCGCTGCTTGCATTTCTCAGAAAATCCGGCAGTAGGCGAAGCTCCACCAAACGATCGTCTCTATAAGATTCGACCTTTGCTTGACCATTTTCATAAAAAAATGAAAGACATTTATTATCCTTCGAAGAATTTGTCACTTGATGAATCGATGTTATTGTGGAGAGGAAGGCTTCTCTTCAAGCAATACATTAAGAATAAAAAACACAAATTCGGAATTAAGATTTATATTCTAACTGAACCTGAAGGTTTGGTACTGACCATGGCTTTATATACAGGTCAAGCTGATGAAATGGGCGGCAAAGGACATGCTAGCAAGGTGGTGTTACACCTAATGCGTGAGTACCTGGGAAATGGGCATGCAATCTTTATGGATAACTTCTATAATAGCTATACTTTGGCGAAACAATTACTTGATCTAAAGACGTACTGTACAGGGACCCTCCGATCCGACAGGAAAGACAATCCCAAGGACATTATGAAAGCAAAATTGAAAAAAGGTGAGACTAAAGCTGCTTATCGGGATGGCGTTATGGTGGCGAAATGGCGAGACAAACGCGATGTCACTTATCTATCAACTGAATTCCGAAACGAGATGATCTTGGTCAAAAACAGGTGGGGTGAAGAAAAGGAAAAACCTTTGCCAATCTCCGAATATAATAAAAGTATGAGCGGGATAGACCGCATGGACCAAATGATAGCATATTATCCATGTACACGGAAAATTTTGCGGTGGTACAAAAAAGTAGGCATTCATATTATTCAAATAATGCTTCATAACTCTTGGTATCTGTACAACCAAAAATTGGAAAAACATATTTCTTTTTACGATTTTCGCTTGGCAGTGCTAGAGAAAATGCTTCCGGAAGATGGAACAAAGGCTAAGGCACCTATTAGAAGATCTGCTTCTCATCTGCCACAAAAAATAGCAAAAAGAACGGCGCAGGGAAAAACCTGCAGAAAAAAGTGCAGAGTTTGCTTCAAGAAGAACATTCGTAAGGACTCACTATACCATTGCACTATGTGCCCAGACAGTCCAGGACTCTGTCTCGAACCATGTTTTGAGAAATATCACAGGTCAACATAGGTTATGTTTTGTTTTTATAAGAATTTTATATAAATTTATTTTGTTTTGTAGTTTTAATATTTCAATTTTAATTTTTAGTTGTTTCATGTTTTAATATGTTTTGAGTGAAAATAAAAGTTTATAATTCACTTCTTTAGTTTTTTTATTGAGGACGCATATGCGCGTCCAGTCGCACAGGGCTTCAAATTTCTATGCAATATGCGGCGGACGCGCATGTGCGTCCTGTGTCTAATTTGACAAAAAACAGTACTAACGTGACATATTTGTTATATATGCAGTGATACCAACCCATTTTATACTGTTTTTCGTCATAAAAAAGATGTCGCACACGGCAAACCATCATCCATATATCGTCGCAGCGAACGTGTTAAGTATCACTTTATTGACCTGACGTAAGTGGAATCAGAATATTTGGAAGTAAGGCCATGACCCTAATTCCAAAAAAAAAAGGCAAAAATGGGATAAGAAATCAAAAAGGATGGTTTTGATAGGTTTCATAGTGACAACATAAAAGGTTACCTACAGATTGTACGATCCTGTCGAAAAGAAGATTATTGTAAGCAGGGATGTAGTTATTGAAGAAACCTTAAGAGAACCCAAACAAACATATGAACTACAGGAAACAGTAGATTCTGGGGAGGGGGGCGTGGGGGCTGATGTTGATCAGCCAGATAGTTCTATTGAACAGAATTCCACAGACACTGAACAAGCAAATTCAACTAGTGATGAAGATTTTGAAATTGAATTGCCAAAAGTACAAGATGATACAGAAATTAGAAGATCAAAAAGGGTAGCTAAACCTAAACAGTTTGATGATTACGTCACTTATGCTTGTGTGCAAGAATTCGATTCCAATGATGATCCAGTCACAGTGAAGGAAGCCATATCAAGGACCGATGCTGATTTATGGGAAAAGGCCATGTTCGAAGAAATCCAGTGTTTTAAGAAAAATGATGCCTGGGAACTGACAGACAGTCTACCAGATAAATCAACAGTATTTCCGTGTAAATGGGTTTTTAAGCGAAAAATCAGTGAAAGTGAAGAAGTTAAATATCGTGCGCGGTTAGTTGCTAAAGGTTGTGCGCAAAAGGCCAGAGTGGATTATGGTGATGTTTTTTCGCCAGTATTAAGACATTCTACTTTAAGGTTGTTGGTTGCTTTAGCGGTAAGATTAGATTTAAAAATAAGGCACCTTGGTGTAAAGACTGGTTTTTATGAATTATGTACTTGAAGAGACAGTTTATATGAAACAACCTGAAGGTCTTATTATTAAAAATCATGAAAACGCAGTGTACCGTTTAAAAAAGGCTGTCTATGGACTGAAGCAATCGTCTAGAGCATGGAATGCTACAGTGAATGAAGTTTTATCTCAGTTAGGTTATAATAAGTCAAAACATGAGTCTTGTATTTGTTTATTAAAAGGGATAAAAATTTATTAACTTGGGTTGCTTTGTATGTGGACGATTTTTTTTGTTTTTTCAAATGATTGTAAAAGTGTTGAATGTTTAAAATCGAAATTGAGTTTAAAATTTGACATAAAGGGTTTGGGTGAAGCCAAACAATGTCTTGGAGTCAGGATAACTTATGATCACAAAAATAATGTCATTTTCTTAGACCAGGAAAATTATGTAAATCAAATTTTGAAAAATTTCGGTATGGAAAACTGTAAGTGTAAATACTCCTATGGAAAGTAAGAATCCCGGTAAGGATACTGTTGAAAGAGTTTCAAATTCATGTGTAGATTTAAGTAACTTACCTTATCAGAAACTTATAGGAAGCTTGATGTTAGCTGTATTAATCAGACCGGATATAACATTTGCAGTTAATTACTTCAGCCAATATAATAATAATTATACAGAATATCATTGGTAATGTGCAAAGAGAATTCTTAGATATCTGAAGAGTACAAAGCATTATAAATTGAAATTTTCAAAGTGTACTGATGTTTTAGATTTAGAGGGTTTCGTAGATTCTGATTGGGCCAATGATAGGGACAGAAAATCATATACAGGGTATGTATTCAAATTTGCTGGGGGTCCTGTTTCTTGGCAAAGTAGCAAACAGAAAAGTACTGCTTTGAATAGCACTGAAGCTGAATATATAGGTCTCAGTGAAGCGTCAAAGGAAGCTATTTATTTAAAAAATATTCTGGGTGAATTGATAGATTTTAAAAGTAGTGTAAAGATGTATAATGATAATCAAAGTGCACAAAAATTGGCTTACATTCCAATGTTCCATACGAGGTCCAAACATATCGATGTAAGGTACTATTTTGTTAGAGAATATGTCTCAGACAATTTAATAACTATTCATTATCAGCAAATTAATGAAATGGTAGCAGATATTATGACAAAAGGTTTGACAAGGGTTAAGGATTCTTATTTTGTTGATAAACTAGGTTTAATTGCTTAATTATTTGAGATAGTGGGGGGGTGTTGGAGATCAGTATCTCAAATATGACAACAATGTTATGTGAAAAGTTTTGACTGTCGTATATTAATTTTTTTGACAGTAGTTGTATTAATAGACTCATAGATGAAGATAAATGGCTTTATTTTTTCGATCCACGTTCTCCAGCGTCAATGTGTCAACAACTTAAAAAAAGGGTCATTTTTTTAGAACACGCACTTCTAAGATACCACAAAACCAATTATACCGACACACTCTACACATCATCAGATGTTCGCAGCACAGTGTCATATCTTGTGCAAACAACCCTAACTACCCTTAAATAAAACAATAAGATTACAACACTTGACATAATCCACCCTGTATTCATTCATACGGCTGTCTGGGTGTGTTATATAAAAACGCCGTCAGATGTCGCACAACGTTCTCAGTTTTTGCTTTTAATAATGGCGGGTCAAATATTTATGTTAAAAATCACCACTAACAGTACTTAGATGAGTAATATGTTACGATTACATTTAACGGTGTTGTTTATTTACGGATTATACACTGGAATGAGAATAGATTTGCTTACCTACTCCAACATCACTCTCTAACACTTCTGCGGGTAATTAAATTACTGACATTTTTACCGTTTAAGTCACAGATACGACCGATATTAATATCGTATGCGTTATATCTGCTACGTCTGCGGGAACCTTCGTCACTTTGTAACGACGAGTAGCAATATAAATCCAACACTTTTCTCACTTTTGAACGTGTACAGTTATTGTTAATCCATAAAAAATTCCCCACGACATATGGCGACACACCGTTTTGAAAACAAAAAAGCCGCTATATAACAACGGTCGGCATAATTTAATTGTGAATAGAGCACCTTTTCACGTATTAATAGGTTTAACCTCGCTGGAACGCAGCTGATAATGTCACAAAAAAAATTCCACGCCAGCACTGAATCACGTGAGGGCATATTGCATGACAAATTGAATTAGCACCCTTTTACACCAAATTAAAATAAGTCATCTCATAAAACTTTACACAATATTTCAAAAAATAGGGCACTACTGTATGCAACTCAATATACATGGTACACTCTAATCGACAGCATTACCACACATACGGCAAATTTCGTATTCTTCAAAATTTATCCATTGATTCAGTAGTACGATAATGCACTTCCTACAACACCATTCTTTCAAATGATTTGTTTGGCGACATAATTTCTTAGAAACAATACAATATTTTAAACAAACGAGATTTTCTAAGAAGTAATGCGACAACGAATATTACATTGTCACAATCTGGCAACGCTCTTGGCCGCACCTTCTATTAATTTCACCTGTTGAATTAAAGTACATCTATCGCAGGGATTCACGTGAGACTACGCGAATAAGTTTAAGATGATTTTAACTTCATGTTGACAATTTTCTTTTTAATAAAGTCTTCGCTAAAAAGGTTTTCGGGTTAGTATAAACAAAAAACTGAGAGCTGATAGGTCGAGGGCGTATAGGGACGCTTACTCTTTGATTACAGGGCATTTTTCCTGACGCTATTTCAGTTCTTTGTTACAGCGTGACGATTGAACATTCCATTCAGGTCTATTACGGTGCGCATATAAGCATTCCTTACAGTCATACGGAAATGGCAGTATTTCTAGCAATTTCATTGGCTGTTTCAAGGCCATGGCATGGCGTGCTCATCAGATATCATTTTTAAAGGGGAATTCGGCACCGTGAAAATAAACAAACTATAATAAAGAGCAAGGAAAAAATGTAATAAAGGGCAAGGAAAAAATGTAATCTTCATATAAATCTTACTAACGAACTAAAAAATACTTATTTAAAAAAAATAATAAGTTAAAGGGTAAGGAAAAAATGTAATAAAGGGCAAGGAAAAAATGTAATCTTCATATAAATCTTACTAACAAACTAAAAAATACTTATTAAAAAAAAAAACAAGTTTGTCATTCGAACCCTGGACCTACCGCGTGCTAGGCGAGTATCTTCTCTATCGTCTAACGGGTTCCTCGCTGACAAACGATTCCAAAAGGATTTAATATACTTTGACATGTCATGTAACTGCGCATGCCCTGCGGCTATCTTAAAACGGCCAATGAAATTGCGATTAATACTGCCATTTCCGTATGACTGTAAGGAATGCTTATATGCTTACGGTGCACCCTTGGATATTTCTCAATAACAGTAAATATCCAACATTGGTTTCTAGGCAATTTCAATAATGGAAAAAATACATATTACGGTGCACACCTTGAAATCTGTAGAAAATCTTTTAGACATTGGTTTTTGAAGATGATGAAAATAGACACATCAGGGCCACCAACCTCTTCGAAATATGGGGATATTTTGTGAAATTCTAGTGAGGTGAGTAATATTTTATTTGATATTTGACAGTAGACGTTGACATTGAGATTTGGGGAAAGCTCAAAAAGAATTATTAGTGTCATTGGGAAATTTGGTAAAAGCAATATGGTGTGTTTTCAAAAAGCTTTTGAAAGGCTCTGTATATTTTTAATTAATAAGCAAACGACGCTGTAATATATTATTTTATTTATAATAAAAGTGATACATTACAAACTACAGTCCATTTTTTATGAACAGTTCACTACCTTACGTTGAAAGTTTTAACCGAATTAAGGCTTCAAAAATTAAGTGTAGTGTATTTCTGGGTTAGATGTGTATCGTCATGTACAACAAAGAAGAAAAACATCATTTTAAATCACAATGGTGTAGTAGATGCAAACTTGTTGAGTTTTCTACGAAGACATCTATGTAATTTTTATATCGATATTGTAAAATATCAAACAGAAACTACTAATAGTATTTATCGTTTTCATATACAGGGGCTCCGTGAGGTAAACATAACGAGTTTACATTTACGTACTTCTAATTTAAAAAGTTTTTCAGCCTTTCTACTTTATTATTTTTACATGGCAATATACCTACAAGAGGTAGATGAAATATACAAATCCAATATTAAAACTCAGATTTACCAAAACCCATTTCATCCATTGTTTCATTTTAAAAATATGTGTTAACTATTCTTTGACTTAACTCTGCTTCCTTCGTTTCTCCATTCTTGGTTAAGGGGTCCATTTTGCCATTCTGGGTTAAGGGGCTCATCATTTTGATTTTCAATATTATCATTTGTTTCTTCGACTTCTTCAAAATCATGTCTATTGAGATAAATATTATAAATAATTCCACAGGCATTGATAATTTTGCTGGCTTTTTCAGGTGCATAATGTAAAGTACGGTCAGCAGAGCAACATGTAAATATTGCTTTGAAAACTCCATTAAAACGTTCTGCCACATTTCTAGTACTACGATGTGCTCTGTTAAATCTTTGTTCATGATCATTTATGTTAGGCCCTGAAACAGGAGTTAATAGCCATGGTTCTAATGGATAACCTCCATCTCCAATCAACCAGGAATTCCTATGTCCAATTTGGTACTCTTCTAATAAATCCATTCTAATTGCGCTAGTAGCCCAAATAGCCGAGTCATGAACTGAGCCAAGATATCGTGCATTAAGAGCCAATAACTTTAAATCTGCACCAACAATACACTGAACATTTATGCTGTAAAATTCCTTTCTATTATAAAATAAAATTCCTGGATACTGGGGGGTCATTTTGGTGAAAATATCTTGACATGGGTGCGATCAATTGCCCCAACAATACCTGGAAATCCATTTACCATATTCATAAACTTCCATTTCTCTATATCTTTTTCCTCTTCAGAAATTGGAAATTGAATATGACCAAAATGTTCATTTAATATAGAAGTAACAGCATCAACTGATTTGCTAACAGACGCCTGACACGTGGGCATATTCATATCTTACCCAACTGACTTCTGGTAGCTCCCTTGTCCATAAAAATGCAATGCACAAAGTACAATTAATGTATCTGGAATTGCAATTTCTTCTCTTTCTTTTTCTTGAAGAAAAGGGCTTATTTCTTGGACCAAATAGTGAGCTATAGTCCTACATAATCTGTATATTTGTTTAAAAATAACCTCAGGAAGGGTTAAGGGATTTGAATGATCCCTCAGTTGCCTTTTAATGATTCTGTGCTCTCACCTAAAATAAAAAAAGCATTTAAATACCTAAAAACGTAATTTTTGAAATTATTTATTCTTACCTCTCCTCTTCATTTCCAATTGCCCTGATTAACAATATAAAATTGAGATCCATCTTGTGGTGGCAAAAAAATAACCATAGAAGTTATGTTTCAAGCAATATCTGGTTTGATTGAGACTACAAAAAGTATTACTTAAATTTTCCAACATCTAATGTTTGTTATTGGAAGTTTGAATGTCACTGTAATCTGGATTATTGGTTATTTCCCAAGAATCTGTTACATTTCAATAGTCTAAACAATAATCTAATCTGGAGAATATCCAAGATGGCACTATAATTCCAATATGTTATATTCTTGGTTATTTTCAGATAATTAGAAAATAACCAATATCCAAGGTTGCACGGTAATAGACTTGATTACAATTGTTTAAAAAATGTCGGGAACAGCGGGCGCGACGAGTTGCGTAACTAGAGAATCACCTGTGCCTCGTTGTGAATTTAACAGTTGTGAACATTGTTATTATAATTACGAGAAATTTTTCGGAACTCTTGAGTCTGATATGTGTCGGGTACTTTTTCCATCGACATGGCGTCGTACCGTGTTACTACAGTTGTCCAAAGTGTTCAGCAAGGTGAATGCCAACGTTTAGGGGTGATATGGTTGTGTTCCGTTGTCAGAAAGTGTGTTCAAAGAAAAATAAAAGAAAATGCAACACATTTGTTACAATATACAAAAATACTTTCTTTGAAAATGTTAAGTTGAGTGTAGGTGTTGTTGCCAAATTAGTTTTTCTATATCTAACGAGACCACCGCCAAGATGTAAATTTATACAACGAGAATTGGACATTTCCTCTGCAACAATTGTGGACTACTTTTCTTTCATAAGGGAGGTATTCATATATTGGGCATCAAAAAATAGTGAAGTTATAGGGGGCGAAGGGAAGATTGTAGAGATCGATGAGGAGAAAATAGGGAAGAGAAAGTACAACAAAGGAAGATATCTGGAGGGCCAGTGGGTGTTCGGCGGCATAGAAAGAGGAAGTCGGAAGTTTTTTATGGTGGCGGTGGAGGATAAATCTTCGGAGACACTTTTGTCGATTATACGAGAGAAAATAAGGCCAAATACAACAATTCACACGGACGGGTGGAAATCGTACGATTGTTTAGATGAAAACAGCTACAGCCATCTAACGGTTAACCATTCAGTGAATTTCGTCGATCCACATACAGGGACGCACACACAAAATGTAGAGAGGATGTGGCTGGAGGTGCGTAAGTTAGTTCCGCGTTTTGGTAGAAAAAAAAAACACATTACGAGGGATATTTGTCTGAGTGTTTATTTATTATGAGACATAGGGATCACAGGACAAGGTTCTATGCCTTCTGGAAGTTGGCAGGAGAATTGTACCCGGGGCTACCGCATGATTAGGTGCATCCAGGAATGAATGTGAGTACCATATTATGTAAGTGATTGCTTTTATAATTGTCATTTTAAGATAACATATTTCCCTTGCCCTTTGAATTTCATATAACTAATTCATATATGCAAAAAAATATTGAAAAATTACAGAAGGCGATGTTCTTATTCCTTGCCTAAAAATTTTTGGGTGAAATAATGTCAAATAGGGTGCCTCTTTTGGGGGAAATAATGTCAAATAGGGTGCCTTTTTAAATATGATTACGGTTACAATAAAAGGGGTTGGTTTAGCGATTTTTTTAAAAATGGCGATGGGGTTGTTAAATTATAACGGGGGTGGCTTTTAAGGGAGGGTTTTGAGATAATTATGTGGAGAACAAATAAGGAGGGGGTGGTTTTCGTTGTTCTTAATCAGTCACTTTCGGCTCGTTATTAAAGGGGTTGGTTTAGCGAATTTTTAAAAAATGACGAAAGGGTGGTTTAAATATAAAGGGGGTGGCTTTTAAGGGATTGTTTACTGGTAAATATGAGGGGAATACATAGGAAGGGGGGTGGTTTTCGTTGTTCTTAATCAGTCACTTTCGGCTCGTTATTACCCACCCAGCACCCCTATTCGCTCCACGATCCCGTAAGTTTGTTGGCTTATTTATCATTTGCACAACATTTCTTATGTCACAAATTGTTACTACATCATTTGTGAGTACATTTATGCAAGAAAATTCGAAAAATTACAAAGTGTGTGTTCTAAAAAATTACCAAAAAAATATCTACTTAACTCTACGTAGTCAGATAGAAATATACAATGGCGGTGTATTGTGGAATCCTTATTACCATAGTAGAAGCTTGGCTAGTGTCGATCTGCTTGCTGTCTATATGAATCACCAGTGTTCCCTAACCTGGCTATCGCCGGAATGTTTCACTGAATGGAGTGTAAATATAATTTTTTTTTCTTGTATCATACACCGGTCTTTGTAAACAATTTCAAATTGTACTATTGGTTGTCTGATCAATTTTTTTGTGAATTTTTGTAGGAAAATCAGACAGAAGAGTTGAACTGGGGCAATTACAAACCTAAGCATTTAAAGAGGCCCATAAATCCTTAAATGCAGTTGTGACTCCCAGAAAACCACAGTGGACCTCAATACGACGACCAGTTGTACAAACGTTAACTAGCTCACACCTGCGAACAATATGCAGAAATAGCAAAGTTGAAGTTGGAGCTACTGCAGCATCAATTAGAGATGGCAAAAAAAGAAGAGATACACAAAGAAGCTTTGTTAAGATGGAAGATTCAGTTAAAAAATTTGACCGTTTTAAATAACATATAGATAAATATTGTTTCTTGTTCTCTCTATTCTTTTTTTAATGTTATATTGTTTGACAGCAAGTTTAGTTTCTTGTGTATATTAGATTTTGAAAAATAATTTTCAACTCATTTTGTGCTTTTAACTTTTAATCGACTTTCACTATTATAAATAAAAATATTTTGTTCCAATTTTTAACTACATTTTATTATTTACAATATAGGCTGTGTTACAGAAATATTAAAATTATAATTCTTTCATAAAACTGTATTACACATTTCATAATCTACCAAAGTACTGCTGAATAAAATTATTTCTAACAAAATAATGACGTTCTATAGGGGGAGGTACAATAGGAATATCACCCTGAATAATCAATGCATCTAAATTGTGCATATCTTCTTCCACTGGTGGCAAATCCTCTTCTCCCATATCTCGTGCAATATTACGTAAGACGGTAGTTGCTACAATAACTACCAAAGTTGTCTACTTTTAAACGACGTCCATATGCTAATACAGGAAATCTATGTTTCCAGATACCAAACAGTTTTTCAACACGGTCACGTGTTTGTATTTGTGCTTTGTTATATAACTGCTCTGCTGGTGTTTGTGGATTCAGCAATGGAGTGAAAATATAGCTTCGGTATGGATATGCACTGTCGCCTTGAAAAATCAGTTTACAATGAACTTATATTAAAAAAAAACATAAAACTTACCTAATAATAGCGTATTACATTCCATTTTCAAAGGTTGCACTTATGTTGGAATTATTAAAGATAGCGGCATCATGAGTTGAACCTGGCCACCGTGCCACTATATCAGTAAACTTTAATTGTGCATTGGAGTTATACGTTTTGTCAGAAGAACTTAGCTTTTAAAAAACAATTTTTATTTACTAAATTACAAATAGTACAAAACGGAGATACAACCCCAGATAGCACAAAAATATTCCAGTAATATTCTATGAATATTCAATTGGAAGATTGGATTATTCCGTGGATAACATTTAAATATTCCAGATATTCTTAGAATCAGAAAAGTACGCTCCTCTCAATATTCCAGGAATATTCCCAGGGAATAATCCTGAATAATCAAGGAATATGACAGGATTATTCACGGAATATACATGGAATATTACAGGAATAACTGAAGATTATTCTCTATATATATCCTGAATAATCACGGAATATGATATGATTATTCAAGGAATATATATATGCAGTGTGACCCCGGATTGATTTTACAAGAGGAAAAACATTTATTTTTGATTTTACGACAAAAAGTTATGCTTGGCGAAAACGTCTGCTTAGTTAAAAAGCATGAATGGAATCGCCCAAAAAGATAGAAAGAAAAGTTGTTTAGAATTATAAGTCCATTTTATTTTCTAAAAATCATTTAGGAAAAATTAAAATTGCAAGAGAAAACAAGGTTATTTATTAAAGCGAATCAATAATAAATAAATAACCTTGTTTTCTCTCTCGCAATTTTAATTAATTTTCTAAATCGTTTTTTGAAAATAAAATGACCTTATAATTCTAAACAACTTTCTTTCTATCTTTTTGTTATAAAATGAAAAATAAGAGTACTTCCCTCGACATTTTGTAACTTTTCAAGTGTCTCTATATCCTACATTAGTTTTGACGATTCCATTCATATTTTTCAACTAAGCAGAAGTTTTCATTAAGAATAACTTTTTGTCGTAAAATCAAAAATTAAAGTTTTTCCTCTTGTAAAATCCATCTGGGGACACACTTTATATATATAAACGAGGGCTCGGTAAAGTCACAACTTCCATCTTCTAATTTACCAGAGTATAGACACCTGAAGATGGTGGTGGATAGTGGTTTGGCAGAAACGTCGCGAGAATGGTTCACTTGCTACGCCAAAACATAATTATCAACACCCCATAATTCAGTGCTACAGATTACAGCTACGGGAGCTATATGAGAAATAGTGGCATAGATAGTTTTTTGCTCCTCTATTTCATCAGTCAATTTTCCGGATTACCACACCTAGAAAAATGTGTTATCCAGACTGGTCAGAATTAGTGTATTGTATTTAATTAAAAAAAAAAGGAAGCATTTGCTTTCCATTCCCACAAATAAATATTTAGCCTGGAGAAAGTTTTTGTATAATAAAAGAAACCTGGAGAGGCAAGGTCTTTCTTTCTTTACGTCATCTTTATCTACATACATATACTGAAAAAGCTGCAAAAGTTCTCTTAGTTTTCGTTTCTCCCATTAACTATGTTCTCCAACATTATTTACATTTTTCCTAATAAAATAATTCCAAAAATGGAAAATAGAATTTAGTAAAAAGAAAATAAAAATAGAATGTATTTTCAACGATATTTATTTTTTTAATATAAATAGTATTTAAGTATTTCATAACAAAACAAAATTTATATTCTCATCTCTCCTCCAAATCTGCAAAAAAAAAATAAAAAAAATTTATAGCTACCGGTTTTTCAATAGTAAGTACTACTATTATAATTATAGAAATATTGATAATAATAAAGCTTTATTTAGCAAACTACTAATGTAACATCAAAATTGACATATTAGTTGTTAAAACGTCATTTAATTGTATAGAACATTCCAAATTAATGATTAACTAATTTAAATTTATAAGATGAGCTCTATTCAGTCAGCAGAAAGTTGTTTTTGGATTTTTTAAAATAATATTGTCCGAATCAGGCTGTGGTGGTTGTTTCACTTCTGCTCTTATTTTTTGCTTACTCAGCATATCACAACTATGCAACAACCTGCAACGAACAGAAGTATAAAATGAAGCCCTATTATCAAGCTGCAGTAACTATATGTTTAAAAATTAATTCAATTGAGTAAAAAATTGTGTAAGTATATGGAGAACTTCACTCATTATTTTACACTTGTCAATTAATCGATTGCCACTTACTGCGCAGTTAGAGTTACTCCTTGACGACTGCGCATCATCTTTATGCATAGATGAGCTTACATAAAAAAATCAGATGGATTCAAATCTAGAGATTTGGCAGTAGTTTTTAAATTAAATTTTTTCAGTTAAAAAAATATATAAAAGCATATGCAATTATCAATATTTTAATCCTAAACTCAACACTGCAATCCCCCAAAACTATACAATGATACTAAATTTCTTACATGATTGAAAATTGTTAAAATCATTTAGCATTGTCAATTTCTTTTTTCTGAAGAATTTTAAATAGACTCATTTCAATGGTGTGAGAAATATTTGGGTTCCCATTTGAGAAAAAAATTTGCTTGGGTTCATTCGAACCTTAAAGACACAATGTATATTGTACAGGATGGACTAAATTCAAAGCAATGGTACAAACTGAGATCATCTATCTTTTTCCACTTCCGAGGTACTTTTGGTTGACTCCTGTTATCTGAATTACTAAGTGGCAGATCATAACACAAAAAAAACATTCTTAAGGCACTCTTTTAGTAGAATCCACTGACGAAAAAAAATGTTCATGCTTCAGTTTTATTTAGTTGTATTATGTGTGTATGTAAGTTGGTTAATTTTTAGAAAATTAACCCCAAGTCCCATTGAATTTAGTCTGTACACATTCGAAGTCTTGTACATCTCATTATTTTCATGTGCTTAGCAAAAAATCTCCGCAATATTTTTCTCTCAAATTGTTATATAATATCGTTTACCTAAAAACACAAAATTTTGCATGGCTCTAAGCTCACTCTATTTGACACAGATGGCCCATTTCAAAAGGGAGTATTCACTGTGGTATTTTACATATCCAATAAATTTGAAATCAAAATTTTGAGCCAAAGTTGAAGTGTTTACAAGAAATGGTCGACAGACATACACACATACAAGCTTTCTTCAATATTTGAATTGAAGTTATGCAACAGATGTCTGTGCAAAAATTTTTTCCAGCAATAATATTATACCTATTTGATTATATCAAATAGGTATAATAATAAAAATGAAAACTAAACATAAATTAAAATTTAAATACCTACCTGACACCTTTCTTTCTTTCGATTGCTTTACTAAGCCAAATAGCTCAGACTGCTTCTACATCTTTTATTGTTGTTTGTTTTTCATCAACCGTTTCCACAGCTTCTGTGAAAACAAACAAGTATCTGAAAACAGACTCAAAACAGGTGACCTATCTGATCGATACATTAGAAATTCAAAATAGATTGGGTATTCTACAAAGATTTCTGAGAAAAAATACAAGAGAGCTCCGTCATGTTAGGAATACACCCACATAATTATGCCTATGTGGATGAAATAATAAAATTTTATGTTTGGTGGAATTTACGATAACCTCAACGCGCGTTTAACTAAATAATATATAATTTATTTATATGATTATGGGTTGAAGGCCGGTAAATTAATTTGTACTTATTTCCTTGCCCCAAAAAGTGGAAAGCGAAAATTGGCGAAACATTTCCTTTGCAGCAAATGTCTTCTATAGAGACCACTTACGCGTGTGTAAAAAAAAAACAAATATAGAAGTGGCTTTGTAAAGAATTACATAGATTGCTTAGAGATGTTGGCTTATAGGGCATTCAATTTATTAAAATTTCAATATCTTCAGATAGACATTAATTGTACAAATTTATAATATAGTATATAGTATATATATGGTAAAAATTGTTACCTTGCGTGATAATATTTTATTTCTGCACCTAATTCAATAAATGCTATGCCTTCTACTTCGACAGAAACTACAGATGTTTGTCCAGTCGCAAGTGAATCCACATCGTATGAAAAATTCAATATTAGCGGGAACCATAATTGTACGTTTATTTTTAATATGAATAACAAATATAATACAATTTTCAAATGTCAGCACTACTACTTGTAAAATTGACAGCTAACCTGTACACATTTTACTAGTAGCTAGTTAAGAGTGACTTTCCATGTTTATATACTATTTTAATTAAGATCGTTTTACAAATTAGTAACAAATAATAATAGTTTACTGTTTTGATTTTCCCCTTGCATGTGCCAGCAATGAATTTGTCTTGTTTACTTACTTGTGAAAAGATAAACAATCTCCTGGTTTTCCTCTTCGACCGCACACCAGACACTTATTACTCATTGTCTATTATAAATATGTAATAATTCAGTTTGTAAAGCTAAAACCAGCCGCAAAACACCACTTAAAACACAAAAATACTCGGAAAAACACCAATTAACAACAAACTTGTAAAACAATATGGCCGAGCTTGGATTTTTAGAAGCGCCTAAATGCACGATACGGTAAAAACAGCACTGGATTCCATAAAGTGTGCATGCGTGTCGTCGCGCGCCACGATTTTCAAATTTGAATGCAGCTCGTACAATCGGTTTGGTTATATGATCGTCTGTGATTCTGTTTTAATACTAGAATACATTTAGGCACCGTAACGTCCGTATTATGTTAGTGAATTAAATAAACAACATGTTAAGTTTTTACTATGTTGTTAATTGTGGAAGTGTAGCAACACTACAGGCAACAAAGTTGTATAAAATACCCTCAATATTTTATACTCTGTACATACTTAATATAATAAATCTGTAAAATACAAACTCGAACAATGAAAATGATTTTAGATTTTAAATAATCCATTGGTGCTTTGAAACACTAGATAAACAAAATTCACTTAAAACAACAAATTTAGACGATTGTTGTTCTCTTTATCAATGTAGGTCAATGTAATAAACGATATTTATAATTTTATAAATACCTTTGTTTTTTATATAATTATGGCGTGTAGACTCTTGGTTTGTATCAGCCATTTCTAATAAGAGTTGTTTTACTTCTTATGTTTCGGTTTATTAGCTAACCATTGTCAGAGAAAATCACAGTGTTTTATTACTTTTTTGGCATAAAATATTGTAGTCTTTTAAAGCATTGGTTAGAAATAAACTGGAACTTAAGAAATATTTTTTTTATTAACACTGACTGATATAACCCAAGAGTCTAAAATCCATTGAATATCAGGAAAATAAACACAGTAATAATAATAAAGGATTTTATTAAGGAGAACACGCAATATATACACTATAGGGTGAAGTTATAGATAGATATATTATCTATTCTTACACTTTTAAGACTAAGGCAATACCTACTTTGCATACTTTTTACCATCTAGATCACAAAAAATGTAATGTAAAAAAATTATAAAGTTTCTCATGTATTACTCACTTTTTGTAAACCGATATACTTAAACACTAATAACATTTGAATTTTCTTATTAGGCAACTAACTATATTAAAATCGATAATAAAAATAAATATAATATGAATTCTATTGGTATAATTATATATATATGAATGATCATTAGCACTTTCACTTGACACAACCATTACTTTATCACCAACAAGGAGACGGTTCAATTCTGTTATTTCTTCTTTATTTGGTTTTTCTTGCTTTTTATTCCTTTTTTTCTTTTTGACATGAAATGCTCTTACTTGTGGTTCAATTTTTCTTTTGTTTGTGTCATTTTTACTGTTAAAAGAACGTTCAGATGCAGATTTTTTCATTGTCAATAAACTATCGACTGTTTTTAAATGGTTTAATATTTGGGAACCAAAATCCATTTCATCGAAGTTCAAATCACTACTTTGTAGTTTTGTGTTTATTGAAGACATTTTCTCAAGGATTTGTTTTGCTTTTAAATTGCTTTTATTCAATAAGGCATTATGGTTTTGTTTAGTTAAGCACATCATGTTTGTTCTTATTTTTTCAGACGTTGATTGTGAAGTACATGGTTGAACATTGTCATTTGATAAATTTTGTTGAATGCCTTTTGATAAATTTTTCATTGCAAGAAAATGAATATGTTTGCATATTGTGGCTTTTATGTAATAATCAGTGCAGGTGTATGTATAACAAAGGAATACATATGGCACATAAATCACATATTAGGTTATTACAGCAAATATCACACGATTTTTGTTCCAAATAATAAATATTATTATCACTTTCCAGTTTCCATTTTTTTATATTATCACCTTCACTGTTTTCAATACTCTCAGCACTAAACTGACTTGATATGGCTGTCGTATGTCGTTGAAGAATATTTCTTTTATGAATTGAGCTTTTCCCTTTTGTCTCTTTAATAAGATGTTCCACCATTTTATCCCTAGAATATTGTAAAACAGCATGCAATCCTTTGTCCAAACGTTTAACTGGTGTTCCATGTAAATAGAAATATTTTATTTGTTTATGCATACTTTCTAAATAAATATTTGTGTTAATGCCGTAATGTTTATGGTAACAATAAGCCCACAATTTGCAATTTTCATAATAATATTTTTTAAAATAACTTCAAAATTTTTCTGTATCTGCATCTTCAAATAAAAAATTTATCATATTATCCAATTGCTTTCTAAAAGAAGTTTCATTCGACATTTTGATGTAATACTTTTAAAGTTTTGTAAACCTCTTTCCTTTTTTTCAATATTTGGAATCTTATTCAAGTTGTTTCTCCATGCACGATCTATGTGCCAAGTACAATACAGCTGGAATGGAACCACACCCATCACAGATGACCAAGCTTGGTAAAAGACTCCAGTTATATCTGACATGAAAGTGTTTGGGGATATTTTATTACCGACTTTGGACTCAATAACTTCAAAGAAAATTTGGTGGATCAACGTGTCTTTTCTGTTGGTGAACCAGGAAACCCTTCATTAAAATTATCAACAACCATTAAAGTTGTAAGTTTAAAGTCATAATTGTTGAGACCATATGTTCCATCAACAGCTATAATATTATTTCCATATTTCACTAACATATGCTGTTGATATTGACTCATGATGATCAGGCAAAAGTCATTTTCTTCAAGTGGAAAACTTTCTAAAATGTCTCCTTCTCTTTTATAAAGTAGAACTGAGTTAAATTCAGACCTTTGTAATTCTTCAATGCACAGGTGGACACTAGTGGCATCATCCTTATTTCGAACACCTTCTTGCATATCAATTTTAAAACTTCTTTTAACATTTTGTAAGTCTTGTTTTATTATGAGGTTGACTCTTTTTAATTGATTTCCAATGTTGTCACGAATTTCTCCTAGAATTCTGAAAATTATTAACATGAGTACTTAGGTATTTATTTGATCTATGTAAAATATAGAATTATAATATAAAATTAATCTTACATTTCACCTTTCTTTAGGTACACCTGCAGCTAATTTTGAGGCGACGGCATTATGATCGGCTCGACTAAGGCGAATATGCTGAATCTCATTTTCATGGCCATAGTGCGTCTTCTGCCATACTGCAACGATTTCCTTTCTATTCTCCTTGATCAATTTTATGTAACTTACACAGGACTTATTCAATTTGCATGACTTAGGCAGTTTTTTATTGGCAACTTTATTTTTTCCTTTTTACTACATGGAAGTTTTCCTATAAATTACGATTTTGTAATTAGTTCTTTATATGACTAATGGTCTATGATTAAATTATACCTGTTCTATTGCAATTGTAATAAAAGGTTTGTCTACCAGATGAAGCAGACGTTTTTTTGCCTCGCCAACGCACATAATTACAGATGGTCGCTTTCTCTGTCTCCTTTTCATTCTCGGAAATCTTAAAAAAATAATTCATTTTATATCAAATTAATTTTGTTTTAAAAACAGGCGGTAAACTAAATAACAGAACAACAGAAAGTTTTATTCTTGTCATCTAAATTTAAATGCAATTTAAAATATAGATTCCTATTCCTAATTATATCAGTATATCTACCTACATACCTTGTAACGTCTTAAATTGTCTAGTCTCACTTTCAACTTCATGTTATGACACATGAGTAAATGATCAATAAGCCCTTGATTACGATAAAAAGACGAATTGCACGAAGGTTCTTCACATTTGTAACTCCAAACTGACTTCTTGTAAGATACAGCAACAGGTTTAGTTTTATGTACATTTTTCAAATGCTTATTTAAATTGAATTGAGAGGAGAACTCCTTTTCGCAAATTTTACACATCGCACTCATTATATTTGTACCAAAATATGGGCGTTTCAACAAGAATAAATAAATCAGTATTCACAAAAGAAAAAAAGTTGGAAAGGAATGATACACTATTTTGAATTTAAAACCACAAACGACAAATGACAACACGGAAAGTGTGAGAACGGCGGCCATGACACTGTGAGCGGCACATGCGCACTTTATGGAATTCAGTGCTGTTTTTACCGTGGGTGCGTTTGACTTGACACTCGATCGAGTTGTCGTTGACAGAGAAGGTGACGTCATTTATCGAGCGCACCAGGTGACAGTTTTTGATTCGAATGCGTTAGTGGTGTGCAAGAATAGAGTGGCGTGAGAATCATAACATAACCTTAACCTCTACTGCTTAGATTTTGTTAAAATATAAATAAAATGAATGGAAATCAAGAAGCGTTCTATTTTGTAATAAACATGTTATTAGATGATCGATGAAGATGATGAAGAAACCCGTCTAATATTACAGAAAGTTTGGGGATTTGCAGAGGAAACTGTTCCAAATTTTTCGGATCGGCAGTTCCACTCGCACTTCAGGATGACGCCAACAACTTTCGAGGATATTTTAAGAAAAAATGCATGCTGTGGCCGAAATAAATGTGCAGGCACATGCGGGAGGTAATCCAGAGACACCTATTGAAAAAACAGCTGCTAATAGCTCTTTGGTATATGTCAAATATAGAAAGTTTTAGGTAAGTGGCATGTAATATTAATAAATAACTCACTAAGTAAATTTCTGAATTTTTAAGGGGTGTTGCAGATAGGTTTGGAGTGAGTAGTTCAACGGCATGGCATTCCCTCTATAAAATATGCAGGATGCTGTTACAATGTAATACTGCCTACCATATTATTTCATTTCCTAATGAAAATAGATGTAATGAAACAATAAACCATTTTCAAAATAAAAACAGGTTTTCCAGGTGAGTTAAACATTACACAGGTAGGTACTTGAAATATACTTATATATATATTTTTTTGCTACAGGAATAGCTGGTGCAGTTGACGGGAGTCATATTCCTATCATAGCCCCAAAAGAAAGTGCTGCCTCTTATATTAATAGAAAAGGCTTTCATTCGGGTATTATTACAGGGAGTTTGTGACGAAAAGAAAATGTTTATTGATTGCTACGCAGGTGAAGTAGGGTCTATACATGATGCCTGTTTATTTCAAGATCAGACTTAGGGAGAAGGTTTGGTGATTTACAGTTTCCTCAAGATGGTCATTTATTAGGTGACTCAGCTTATTCGCTGACAACAAAATTATTGGTCCCTTATAAAGCACAATGGACACCTCACAAATATTGAGAAAAAATTTTAATAAACAACATTCAAAATGCCGGGTCTATATTGAGCAAACTTTTGCTTACCTAAAAGGAAGATTCCGCAGATTAAAGTTGTTAGAGGCTGTAAGATTAGATCTGATACCCCTTATAATAATATGTGCATGTATTTTACATAATATATGCCAGGGATCGAATGATGTTCCTCCTGATGTTAATATTTATGCAGAGGTAGAAGAGGAAAGGGTAATGAATCCTGAAAAACTAAAATATTCAGGAACAAGGCAACAATCCTCCTGCTATTGCCAAAAGAAAGAATATTGCAAATGTATTATATCTTAGATTGTAAAAATTAAAAAATAAAGTTTTTTCTCAATAATTTAAACTTTATTAACATATAAACGAAAAACAAAACAAAATAAAGAATGTGCCAAAATACATCATTCTCAAATAAGAATAGGCTGTGATAATCAAAAATATGTGAATTTCAAAAACACCAAGATTTTTAAAATTGTACTTATGAAGCACAACTTATTAATTCTAAGAAATTCATTTTTTTTTTTCAAATTCAAGGTTACGTTCAAATTTGACTCGCTAATATTAATTTCAGTTTACGGGGGTAGCATTACTTTGAAATTACTTTAGTTATATGGGATAATACCTAGATTTTACCAATAAACTGATGAACTTAAAAATTATTATTTCTAAAATTTCAATGTCGATGATAGCAAGCAACTTTTGATAATTTGGTATTCTTGAATTTGCTTATTTCTGATTAGAAGAAAAAGTAAATTTTTATATTATATATTTTATAAAGTAAATCAAAATTTCCAAAGTAGAACATATTTCAGTTCATTCGATATTTCCACCAATCTGATGTTCCACGGAAGTTTTGTAAAGTTTCAGAAATTCATCGAATTTTCTCATTTTTCTCCTCATTTTTTTGCACCAAATTGTCCGATATTTTTCTTTTTCATTAATGTTGAAATAAATTCTTTATTTGAACTATTTTTTGAAGTGGAAGCTGCTTGTGGAGTTGCTTGATCCAAATTGGTTTGTTCTAAAATAAAATTTACATAATTAAGCAAATGCCAAAATATTATCTGACAGATTTGGGTAAACCATTAAAACTTCATAGACTTGTTTTTGTTTGTTTTGTGTGGGATATAAAGATGACTGTAGTATTATAAATTATAGCCTTTATATATAAAGATGTACACTAGAACATTAAGAAGTACTCTATTTCTAAATATGTCCGAGTTATTTATAATTCAGTTAAAAATTGACATATCAGTATCACTACGCGAGGAATTGCATATAACATTAAATATAAAATAATACTTGCTCTCTATCTACATTTATTGTTAAACCATTACTGGTGCTACAAACGGCAACAGGCACTACTTCTGGTTTGTTTCCCATAAAGTTGTCCATTGCGTTAAAAATTCCCATTTTCTAGCACTATTACCACTTTTATTATTGTGATCTTTAATTTTCTTGTACGTTTTTTTGAGTCCTTTCCACTTTATTGTCAACTTGATCAAATGAGAATTTTTTTCCCTGTTATTTGTGACATATCTGCAGCAATTTTCATCCACACGTTTTTTTTAACAAGGTGTTAAACATATCTTGTTTACTTTCTACTAGTCTAATTAATAAAATGACTTGCTCTTGATGTCCAGTGTATATGTTGATTTTCGTTCTGAGATCCTGCTTCTGCTTCATGCTGTGTTTCCTCAACTATAAATATTAATGATAATGTACATTTTTTTATAACCTGTTTCCAAATATACAAATACAATATTTAACACCATTACAATTAGGTGGTTGATTAGTGACATGAATTAACTAAAGAGGAATAATTTTTAATACACATTAGCATTCTAATTCTTAATATTCTGTCTTGCCAACTATGCAATAGCAGTTTCAAGACTTTACTTATTATCGTCCGAGTTTTCAATATCCACATGATTTTCTAAGAAATGTTGCTGATCTCTCTAAGAGGGCCCTGTTATCTGGCACACACCACACTGGCCCTTTTCATTTTCCATCATACCAAGAGTTGTCTCTGATCATACCTAATAAAAATTACTATCATTACACTTTTGGCAATTTTCAATTTAAAGGTTATGCATAGCATAGAACTATAGAACACAACCACAGATATTTGTTTATGACGTGAAATTCAAGTGCTCTACCTTTAAAACCCGAGAAGAAGGTGCACACTCGGTTTACACCTGCCCGTACCATTTCGAACGCAAAACGGTTGTGCACGGAGCTACAACTAAAACACGATAAAGCTCAAAGATCGCGCTCGGGGTATTAGGGCGTCAACTCGAATGCACCCCGTATCGTCTAAATGCAGGAACGTTATCCAAGCAACGGCGCACCATTGGCCGTTTCAAGATAGCCGCAGGGCATGCGCAGTTACATGACATTCCAAAGTGTATTAAATCCTTTTGGAATCGCTTGTCAGCAAGGAACTCTGTAGACGATAGAGAAGATATTCGCCTAGCACGCGGTAGGTCCAGGGTTCGAATCACAAGCTTATTATTATTATTTTTTTTAAATAAGTATTTTTTAGTTCGTTAATAAGATTTTCCTTGCCCTTTATTATAGTTTGTTTATTTTCCTTGCACTTTATTATAGTTTGTTTATTTTCACGGTGCCAAATTTCCCTTTAAAAATGATATCGAATATGCGAATTACAAATTAGACAGCTACGAATGGCGCGCGTGCGCCGTTGCTTGGATAACGTTCCTGCTTTTAGGCTCTTATGGATTTTTTGACGCGGCAAGCACAGATCCGCGATGTTCGTGCAGCGTCGAGAAAATCCGTAATGGTTCGGATTTTGTCCCTCAATTCTGTCTAATGAATTCAAAACCAAAGAAAATATTTACGCTATGAAGATGTAACAGTCACTTTATCTTGTTTTGTTACCTATCTTTTAAAATAATTAATCTGATGTTTATCTACTTGACCACCTTTCTTTGTTTTTAACTTTTAAGGTAAATTCACAACCAATTCGCCGCCGGACGTAATTAATAAACAATTTGGGAATTAAAATGATTATTTACAATTTACAAATCTCGACGTTGAAGTGGAAGTTCCTTACGATACTAGCCAGCATTACTCGACTGATATACCTACGATATACGTTATTTTATCTAACAAATTAATAAAGTTCGAATAATTTCCAGATGGATGCCATAATTTCGTTCGTTGTTGGCGAAAAGCGTTCGAGTTATTAATTATCTTTTGATTATAGCACCACAATATAAGCACAAAATTTATTAATAACAGATTCTGCCATCTAAACACACAATAAGTTGTACTAAACATTCTTAACAAAAAAAGATTGAGAAAACCACATAAAGAACATTTAGCAAATAATATCGTATCAAAGCATGTTTCTTTTTGAATTCTTAAAAAACATTTGAATAATGAATTAATAATATAATGTATATCTACAAACATTCCAAATCACTTTCATATAATAATAAAATGCAATATGCCCGCCTGAATATTTCAGGAATATTACTGAAGAGAATATTCCAGAAGAAATATTACTGTATTATTTGCTATGAATATTCCTTGAATATTTTCTTCAAAATATGACAGGAATATTCTCGCAGATATATATATTCCTGGAATATGACTAGAATATTTAAATTTAAATATTCCATTTGGGAGGTTGTAAGAATATTCCTAGATTATATTGTGCATCTGGGACAGCTCCGGCTTAAAGTTAAAAAATATCTGCCTTATTCTAATTTGAAGGGTATATATATTAGTGGCTTTATCATGAAGGGAAGTCGTTATCGTCTGGGGATAAAGTGCCTCTAAGGAAGTCCGGTGTATAACTCCTCCATCCTTAGATTTTGACGTCCTAATCAAGGGCTTGTTCGGGATCCAGGTTATATTTGGCTTGCAGGACCTTGAGTTCTTGAGAGTCAAGTTTAATCAGGTGCCTTTTTGCACAAAGCAGTTGTCCGAGTCGTTACCTAAAAATACATAAGAAAACAAGTATTGTTATACATAAAATAAGTAAGTCAATCGTGGCTGTAATGTGGGCAACGTTGACTTCGGGGGCTTCGAGTATGTGTTCTCGCTCTAGGGGGTGTAAATCGTTTTTCAGCTTTTGTATATTTTCTAAATGGGTCGACTGAAGATGGATTTTTGTTTCTGGCTGAGGGATTTCCATATTAACTACTGGATTCTCTGTTATCTTGAATTTTATGTTGTTAGTGCTTATCAAGTTGTTGTCGATAATTATGGAACAATTTGACAGGATTATATTATTGTGAATAATTCCGCGTCGTATTATGACATTTTGACATTTTTCAATAATTTCTTTCTTAGAGAAGTTGGTTAATAGTCCATTGGTTATAAGCTTGTAGGCATTGTTATTGATTGTTTTTGTAAATTCGCAATTTTTGATATTTTGTAAATTACAGGTGTCTTCGTGCGATATTTGGCATATATATATACTTGTGTAGTGGGTTGGCATTTGTCAGCCCATCTTATTTCGGCTTCATTTTCTAGGTAATGTCTGGCAGGTGGTATCAATACTATCGACTGGTTATTTGGAACAGGGTATATCTGTGATAATTTATAATGGGTAGGATTTAGGATGGGAATTTTAAGTGCCATGACCAAAGATGTATCGATCGCTATTATACCGAATTGCGTGTGCTGTAAGATTTCGAATGGGTGCGTTAAATCATAGGACATAAGTGCACCTTTGTCGTATGCTGATAAAAGGTTTAAGTGAATTTCATTTAACTCTTTTAGTGTAATTATTTCTAAATTCGGAATGTTATTATTAGCAAGAGTGATGGTTCTAGTGAGAATATCAATCTGATTTTCAAACGCTTTTAGATTATCCCGTTGTATTTGAATAATATATAGCTGTTCGTTTTGAGATTTATAATTTGACATTATTGATAGTGTATAATTTTGGTTAAGTTCCAGGATTCTTAATTCGTCGTATAATTTATCAGTGATCTTCGAGAATAGTGTTACACTTTGTGATAGTTTTTTGTTTATAGAATTTTGACTTTTATAGAATTTCAACGTTTTTGTTTATATCATTTAGGTCATCTTGGTCGAGATTTCCTGTGAAGAATCTAATTATTTTGCCTAAACCGTCAATTAAACTTCTCTTTGGTCGCACAAAGTTGTTATTTTGTGTCGTGGTGGTTAGTTTATTTACTTTAGTTTCAATGTTTTGTAACTCGCGTTGTAGTTGTATGCAACTAGAGCGATTAGGCCAATTCGATGGTTCTGTTGAATGAATGAAATTTTGTATATTACTTTTTAATCTTTGAAATCGGCTCATTTAAAATTGAGAGGTCATAGGAGAAATAAATTTTATGGTAGAAATTAAGGGTTTTTAGCTAATCCTAGGTTTTCCTGGTAATATCCGTTAGTCTGAATCGGTATTATCTGAAGAGTCTGTGCTACCAAGATGGTGGACCTGTGGACAAGGATCTCGTCTTAGTCTTTTGATTTCTCTTACATTAATATTACTTAATTGGAATTTTTCCTCTGTTGTCTGTTCTTACATAAATATCTGAATTATTGGATAAATTGATTTGTGTGTCGTTTTTCTTTGAGTTTTGTTTATCTAGAGCCTTTTGTTCTTTTAATTTTGCCTTTGTGTAAATATGTTCGATAAAAGGTTGTAATTCGCTTTTTCGCTTTTGATTATAATTATCGTAAATGTTTTGATCTAATGAAAAACTAATTTCATGTTGGTAAGGGCCATATAGTATTGAAAAGGGGAGTGTCCCGTGTTTGAGTGGATAGATTGGTTATATATCCAAATTGCGGTAATCATTTGATTTTCCGGCGATTCGCGTGGGTTTTTAAGGTTTATTGTTCTTAATCTTTCAAGTAGAGTGTAGTCTCTCTATGAATGCGTTAGAGTTGGGGTTGTAGCTTGTGGTGTAATGTAATTCAATTCCTAAAAGTTCTAAATATTCTGATACCGTGTTGTTTTTAAATTCTGTACCTTGGTCGCAAACTATTCGTTTAGGTCGTACGTGGTGTGAGATATAGTGTCTTAATTTATTTAATATTTCTGGGGCACTAATACTCTTAACATGGTATGCTTGCGCGTATTTTGAAAATGCATCGATAATGGTTAGGAATTTCGAGCTTTGGTATGTAAAAGTGTCGATGTGAATCGTGTCGAAAGGTTTACTCGGAATCATGGGTCTTTTAAGTTTGGGGTCGTATGGGTTTCTTTCGTATTTTGATTGTAAGCATAATTCGCACCTATTAATGTATGATGTTATCATGTTTTTCATGTTTGGAAATGTCTCGCGCAACTTTTGAAATATCTGTTTCAGGTGGTAAATATGATCTTATAGTGATTTTGAAAAAAATGACAATGTCGTCCATGTAAACAAAGCATGTCTTATATTGAAATTCGCGAAGTACATTGTCCATCATTCTCTGGAATGTCGCGGGGGCGTTTTTAAGCCCAAATGGCATGCGCAGGTACTCATAGTGTCCATTGTTTACCGTGAAAGCTGTTTTTTCAATATTTTTGGGGCTCATTTCGATTTGGTGAAACCCTTGTGCTAAATCGAGAGTTGTCAAGTACGTGCATTTGCCAAGATTATCTAAGATTTCCTCGATTTTTGGTAGAGGGTATTTGTCCTCGACAGTTTTTTCATTTAGTCGTCTATAATCGATTACCATGCGAAATTTTTTCTTACCCGAGGCGTCAACTTGTTTCGGCACTATCCATACAGGTGAACTGTAAAGTGATATGCTGGTCTGCATGTTCCTAGAATGTCTGAAGGACTTAGTGAAAATTGATTCATTATCGACTGTTCTAATATTATGCTTGACTTGGTTAGTAAAACTTAGGTCGCAATTTTCGTTATAAAAGTAATCTTTAAATTTATAGCAAAGGTCAATAATTTGTTGTCTTTTTTCATCGTTTAGATGCTTTGTTTGAATGATATCTGCAAATTTTAATTTGTGAATTTCATTTTCGGGTGTTACTTGTTCAAAACAATTTGTTGACAGAACCTGAATTCTTTCTTTAAAATTAATTTTAATTTCTTGTGAGTTTTCTAATGGGATTTTTTGCAAAACCGTTTTGAGTAATGGCAAGACATTCTGGAATAATATTTCCATTTTGAAGCGTGGTTTCGGGAATGTAAATTTCGCCGTACTCTATGCTTGTAGGTATTAGTATCTCGTTAGTAATAATTGAGTTGAGATTTAATTGCATGTCGTTGTAATCAAGGTGAAAAGGTATCAAGGTGTCGTTAATTTGTAAACTTTTGTTTTTGTAATTTATACTTGCATTTAGTTTATTTAGATCTTTTGAACCTATTAATACGTCGAACCGTTCATGCCAGGGAATTACGCGTATTTTTATGTTATTATTTATTCCTAGTTCTTCTAATAATTTAAGTTTTAGGTTTTGGTCAGAATGAATAGTTTTGTGTAAGCCTGTTACATGAAATTGTTCTTGAAAAAAGATGTTGCCTGAAATTCCTAATTTTATTAGGGTTAATAATTGAATCGGTCGCACCTGTATTGATTAAGACTTTTAAGTTTTTGTCGGGTAAATAAAAGAAGGGTAATTTTTAACCGTAGCTTATATTATTTAAATCGATGGTGGCGGTTCTGAGGCAAGCGTTTGAAAATTTTGATCTGGTTCGATATTTTGATATTCATTTTCTGGGGTATCTACATAGTTAGGCTCAATTTCCGCGTTGCTTATATTCGCGCTTTCGTCATAGCAGTAGAATTGTTCGTCAGTTTCGAAATTTTCGACTTCCATATTATGTAACTCTCGAGAAACAAATGTTGGTCGATGGGATGAAGTTTGAAAATTTCTAGAAGGAAGTTTTATGCTTGTTTGTACTGACATAGGCGTTGGTTTATAAAAGTTATGAGAATTTTGCTTTTGCACTTGTGTGCGTTGCGGTGGGCCGAATACTTGTCTGTTTGTTGGGAAAATATTTCTTTGTGGGACTGGTTTGTTAATATCCCCAAATGCCGGTTTCGCATTATTAAAATTGTTGCTAACCTGCTGTGAGCGGTTCGTGCTATAATTGAACGGTGCAGGTTCACTTACAGTACGGGGTGCTTGAGGCTGATTAACAATACGTGGGGTGTTGTTGATACGCGGTGTTTGTATTGTGTCGGTCTTGAATTAGAAAAATGTAATTGTCTAATAAACGCCTTTTTGTTGTCGTAGTGTTGACATTTTAATAAAGCATTTTCAAGATTATCGGCTGGTGTGTTTGATAGCATTGATCGATAAGATTCTCGAATACCGGCTTCGAATTGTTCTAAAGCTTGCGTTTTTCCTTCGTTAATTTTGTAAATTCTGGTATTTTCGTCTTCGACGTGAATTTGATAGTATTGGGTGAACGAATTTTGAGCTTCTATAATTCAGTGGTAAAATTGCGCAATGGGTTCATTTGAAAATTGTTAAATTTGTCTTAAATCGGATGTTAATAAATTTTGACTCTTGGTCTCTGTAATATTTTATTAACGCGGCTTTAGTGTCAGGCCAAACGTCAGTGTTTTCTGAATAAACATTAGATGCGGCAAGACCTTTGATTTTTTCTAATATTTTTTTCGTGAATTAAAATTTTTTGGAATGGTGTTAAGGCAAATTTATTTAGCGTACGAATATGTTTTTCTACTTTAGTAATAAATAACGGTAGGTTATCGTTGTGGTTAAATGTTGGAAAAGTTTTTAATAATTCTGAAATATCACTGGTAGTAATTGCAGCCATGCTGTTAATATTTTCTAGCGCGATTTCTCTAGGACTTTCCAAAATTATACTGTCTAATATTTCTAAACTAGAGCTCGCGCTTGAGTTTGAAATTAAATTGATATTTTCGCTTAAGTGATTTTTGCTCTTTACGTATTTTATACGGTGAAAATTTGAAATTTTTGTTTTCGATAATCTCTATATTTACGTTGTTTTTTGACATGAAAATTACACTTTTTGACGAAAATCGTCAATGGTCACACTACTTAATTCTAAATTAAAATGAGGATAAGGTGATCTACTTACAGGAAGATGATGGGAGATAGCATTGCCAAACCCTGAGTCTTCTGTGTCGTGTTGATGCCTTATTTTCTCGCACTCGCTGAAGGAGTCGTCCAACGAAGGCCTGCACTGAAGGAGATTCTTCGGAGGTGTTCACTGAAGGAAAGTAAGCCAGGTGAATAGTACACAAAGGATTAAAATCCACCAGGAAGATTTCGAATAGCACTTTTTTGTTTGTTGCCCCAACTTCTTCTTGTTGCACTATCCTGTTCGCAGCGCCAGTTATACGTTTTGTCAGAATAACTTAGTTTTTAAAAAACAATTTTTATTTACTAAATTACAAATAGTACAAAACGGAGATACAACAGCTCCGGCTTAAAGTTAAAAAATATCTGCCTTATTCTAATTTGAAGGGTATTAGTGGCTTTATCATGAAGGGAAGTCGTTATCGTCTGGGGATAAAGAAGTGCGTCTCTAAGGAAGTCCGGTGTATAACTATTGGCCACACCTTGCACATTAAGGTTGCGATATATTTCACCTTCATTACGCCCTTGTAATATATCAGAATCATATTACCAATTAAAAAGATATTACATTTATTTACCAGGTGACTGTATTTTTATGTGCGTACCATCAATTGCATCAATAACACGAGGAAATCCTGCAACGTCAAAAAAGTCCCTTTGAGCTTGTATAAGTTCCCGTTCAGTTCTGGGAAAACTTATAAAATGTGGTCGTAATTTAGCTATAGCTTGCGACACCCTTTTCACAACTCTACTTGCTGTGGAAACATCTACACCTTCGAAATCTGCTATTAATTGAAGATGAGCACCAGTTGCATAATATCGCAGCGCAATATATAGCTGTTGTATTGGAGTCACACTATTGTTCCTAGAACCAGTTGTTATAGGAAAATAAAGAATATTGCAATGTTGACTTACATGTCTAAAGGAAATTCTAAAACGTATTCTATTAAACGCAAAACTTCCATTGTTGTTTTGGTTAATCTATACTTTTTATAAAAAGAAAGCTCATCCAAGGTATTAAAATGATCTGCCCGCTAATTAATTCGACGTGGAATACCTTCTTCAATTAATTCTAAGCCATCTAGATCGTCATCCAAAATATCAATATCGTCGTTCATCAAATAATTAACTTCCATTATTTTTTTCTATAGATCACAAGCTATCGAAAATATGATATTTTCGGGTTACAATATAATGCTTAAAAATTAAGTTAAGAAAATACTGTCAATTAAAATAAGAATCACTTACTAATGTTATGTGTCACTTAAATGTATGGTGCAATACAAATTTAGCCTTAACTTAGTGTAAGTTTCACTTACACTTTAAGTGCCACCGGTGCAAACATTCCTAATTCTTTAAAAAGCTGTGGTTAGGTAATATTTATCGTTCCGTCACTTGTATCGAGACAGTACTTTACACATCATCTGGTAGGCAATGTATTTATCCTAAAATAGAGTAGAAAAGGTTTAATTTAATATTCCTACCTTTTTGATTATGTAGATTATTTTTAAATTGAAACGAAAATATCAAATTGATTCATTGCAATTTTCAGCTTGCAGCTGTTTTTAGTTACGATTACATATTATTTTCATTAAATGTAATAATAAAGTCATAAACATAATTAACATAAAATCAGTAAAACGTAATTAAGAATCACACAACCTGCCACTATGAATACCACGAAAATAAACGGCCATTGTGTCTACACTATCTACCGATGACGTCGTTTGACATTATCTGTCTCTTTCTAATTTGGTTACATTGATAAATAGGGATTAAACACTCCTTGTTAATTTAATCTTCTTGGCCAATATGTATATTATAAAATAAATGGGCATCATAATAGGTGCGTTCTTTCTAACTGAGATCTCAGCTCATCTAAGTTGTTTTGCGGTTACACTACATAATAAATAAAAGATAATTTACTAAAACTACTTAGATTAACTGAAATCTCAGTTGCTTTACTGTTACACTGCATAGGTAAGAGCATAATTTCTTGTAATGTAGCCTTCGTAACCGTAAAACTACTTATATTAACTGAGATCTCAGAAGGAACGCACCTATTCTCTTACACTATTAACGCAGCAATCAAACTAGAGATGGCACTCTGTTAATTTGAATAGTAATTTTGCTGTTTATTTAGTGATAGGCACTATCGAATAATTTGAACTATGGAATAATTACTTAATAAATGATTTCAACTATTGAATGAATTCATTTTAATAAATTCATTTAATTAGAACTTTTCTATTTCACTAAAAACAAGTTAAGACTCTAAAGCGTCATCTATTGAGGAGTAGTTGAATTAGTATTAACACTTTCTACACACAGAGAAAAATGGCCCAAAAACTTTTTATTTGACACTTTTTTATTAGTAGAACAGGTTTTTTTTTTGAGTAATAATAAAGTCCACTAATAATGCTAAATAAAAAATTTCATTTAACACAAGTTTTCTAGTACAAATAACAGTGATATTATGATTGAAACAAATGTATTAATGGTTAAGATATGATTATTACCAGAGACAACCCGAGACGTGCAAGTACGTGCTAAAATTTAATCCGCAGTATTGAATTGGTCGATTGTAATGGAAGGTGAAAGTAGATGGCGCAAGAAGCAAACGCCCGCGAAAATTCAAAACCCCCTTTTTATTATTTTATTGATATTATTTATAAGCTTTATTTCTGTAGCAGTTGGTGATCGTTTGTGGACCAGAATAGTCGATTAGTTGTTTTTAAATACTTCTATTCGCTGGAAGTTAAAAACTAACCAAGTGACTATCTCTGATGATCACAACGATGACCAACTGCTGCAGAAACAAAGCTATTTTAAAGTTAGTTACAAAACTAGAGGTCAATTAATTTTTATGTTAAACTAAACAAAAGGTTAATTGTAACCTTGTTGAACCGCTTAACATAAGATTTAAAAGAAATATGTTTTTGTATTGGATAATTAACATAACACTCAAAACACAAGTAGGTAGGTAATAATATTTTGTACAAAATTTATTAAAACCAGAAAAAATACAAAAAAGCAAATTTAGGACATTTTGTCAATATATTACAGAAAATATCAAGAAAGCATGATAGTTATTTATGCAACAAGACCGGAAGGTGATTCTTAACAGGGCGAGCTGGCAATTTCCATTGCAAAAGCCCTGGCGAGTCCAGTAAAGTCACTTTCTGGGTGTGTTGTGTACAATGTTTTTTCTGCAATGGTTCCTGCTAGTCTCAAAAAACTTTTTAACTTTAATAAAATATAAAATCAACTGACAGACATCAGACACTTACTTTCAAGGAAGACTGGAATAATCATTTTTAATTGTTATCGGATACTTTTTGTCAACAGAAAATGACATAAGGAATCGGTAAAGACTTTACAAATCCTTATGTCACTTTGCCGGGCTAGACTTGTAAATATGTATTTTCCACTCAAAAAATTGTTCACAGTTAAATTTCTAGAAGGTTGCAGAAAAAGAATATTATTTAATGATTATAATTAAATTTAAAATATTTATTAGGCTTGACTTGCAGAGACTACCTTAAAATGTTATTAAGTGCAAGATAAAAAAATCATGTATTGTGTGGCACGCAACGTGGCTCTATAAAAATTAAGGTTCTAATTATGCTAAAGAATCTTCAGTTTTCTCTTTGTCTCACGAGCACCATTTTTTTATGATTCTTTTATTCATTTTGCCTCACGAGCATCTTTTTTATTTTGCTTCCGTGCCTCATTGTGCCTCTTACACCACCAAGGAATGCCAATTCTAATAATTCCCCGGTTGTTTTCGAACGGTGACATTCTGATCTGATACAGAAGTGCTGGGACTCTCCTCCAAAAATTCACTAGCTGCCTTCACTATGCTAGGAAATTCCTCCGCCAACTCATAAGGTATATTCTTTGAAGTTGAGGCCTCGCTTGAGGTTAAATCTGAAGTAAAATGAGATAGATATTAGCGACCATGTTTATTGGTTCAAATCTATATTTCTTTATTTTGAATAAATTAAATAATAGTAAAAAGTCTGCAATAATTCTACCAAGCTTATTAGTAACAACTATGGATTGATATCTAAGGGCCCCTCACCACCAACATTTTGTAAAACACATATTACCTGCTTGCACTTGGTATGTTGCCAACTGACGACATGGAAAAAGTGTGGGGACTGCATTGCGGGTCAACCTATGACTACTTAGGTCGACATAACTCTCAACAGTAAAATGACGGGAGCATATCCTATAATTTTGAAGTTTCTTCAGTGTAATGTATACCCATATTTTCTTGCCAAATTTTTGACCTGTAAAACATAAAAAATTGTGCTGTTAGAAGTGTTGTTAATTTAGTGCAGGCCTTAATTTACCTTTCCAACCTTGAAGGAAAATAATGAAGTTTTGCCACATCGTCCTCCGAAGAACCACACACATAACACAATCTAATTCGTGACTCTGTGGCCATCTCAAACAAAAAATAACCTACAATCAATTTCAAAGTTTATTATGAGGAATGAAATATGTAAAGGATACAGTTAGCACATTTTCTAATACTGTTTATCCTTTCTGATTAATATATAGGTTAGATATAGCGGATAAAATTATTTATAATTTTATAACTTACCAGTTATATGAAATTGGTAGTCTTTAAGAAGAGAAATAGTCTTTAACACACAAATATCACAAAATACAACAAGAAATAATCAAAATCACGACAAAATAACAAACACTTCTTTCGTCGGTTCAAGTTGACAGATAAATACCACAGAAAAAGCGCGGGATAGAACAGAAATGACAGCAGTGCAAGTGCTACCCTCTGCTTTCACCTTCCATTTTATCGGACTAGGACAGCTATATTTGACTATTCTTATATTAAATAGAGATAGCGAATAAATGTTAAAATCGGACAAAATTTTCTATCCACTTGCACGTCTCGGGTTGTCTCTGTTATTACTGACAAATACGCATTTTTATTAATTACTAATAACGGAGGTTGTGGGATTAATATATTGATTTTTAAAGCAAACAGTCAGTATCTAATAGCAAATTACTAATTTATTAGAATTCAGAACTCGTTGATATTCGTGTAGTTACATCGCGACTGAAAAGCGTTTCCCGCTATACTTCCTGGGATAGTAGGGATTGCGCGTCGGTCCTCGTCTCCTTATTTCACTCCGATGTTTGGTGCAGTGCTGTGTTGTATGGCGTAGTCAGAATATATAACTTAAGAGTATAAAAATTACAAAAATGGCGTTTACATGAACGCATGCCGGCTGACTTAAAGTTGTGTCTCATATACTAAGTGACGTTACGGCACTTCAGTGCGATCCTGAATTGATTGTTATGGCATTATATATTGTTATTAGTTATTATTAAAAATACATCTTAATATTGTTAAGTACAGGGTTATCCAACGAAAAGGCACACCCCAATATTTTGTTTATTTTTCGACTTAGAAAAAAATATTTCAAATAAAAGTTGTAGTGAATCAAACGAGCTCTCTTAAAACCCCTGCAAAGAATATACAGGTTGTCTCATAAAAGCGGGACAAACCGTTACATTTTTGAAATCTGCGTCTTTTTGTGATTTCACATATATGTATATGTTGTATCTTATCATTTACTGTTTTTTATTTATTGTAAATTTTATACCACTAGTATCTGCATGCTGATCAAGTTAGCCATGAATGAAAAACAAGTAATTTGACACGTATGCCTTACAGAGTAATTTAATAAAGTCTAAAAACAAACTACGTAATAATTGTTAACTACTATTATATCTACTATACCGAATACAATGTTACTCGTTGCTGCGTTTTTGTCATTTTTTATAAATTGTGACAATATATCATATAGCTTTGACAAAGTAAACATTTTCACAAATATGATACACAAAACCACAATCTGCTTTTTAAATTTATTAAATAATTATTCTCTAAGGCATAAATGTCAAATTAATTGTTTTTTATCCATGGCTAATCTGATAAGCATGCAGATGCTGGTAATATAAAATTTGCAATAAATAAAAAACAGTAAATGGTAAGATGCGACATATACATATATTTGAAATTACAAAAAACACAGATTTCAAAAATGTCAAGAAACATATGGAGGGCCCGAGAACCCCATCCGTGTCCACCCCTCTTTCCTTTCCCCCTTCCTTCCGCCCTCCCTCCCGGGGCCCCCCCCCCCTCCCCCCCCCCATTTTTTCCCCCCCCCATTTTTTTTTTCCCCCCCCTTTGGGGGTTTTCCCCATGGGGGCGCCGGGGTGGTTTTCCCCCAAAATTGGGGCCCGGGGGGGGGGTTTTCCCCGTTGCGGCCGCTTTTCTGTAAATATGGTTTTTTTCTCTTTTGGTTTTTTTGCCCCATATGGTACTCCATTTAAAAACGTTTGGTTTGCACCGCTTTTATGAGGCAAGCTGTATATTTTTTGAAGGGGTTTCAAAAGAGATCATTTGATTCACTATACTTAACTTTAATTTGAAACATTTTTTTCTAACTTGAAAAATAAACAAAATATAGGGGTGGGCCTTTTCGTTGGATAACCCTGTGTACAGAATCGCACTGATGTATCAAGATTATAGGTTATAGTGGTGTATGAATTTATAGTTTTAAAGAGAATTTTTAAGTTGTGATGTTTTTCTATGTACTTACCTAGAGTATTTTTGGATTTTGAAATTTTTTTGTTTTTCTAATGTATAGAATGATTTTTATTTTTAAAAATAAATATTTTTTATTAAATGCTGTTTTTATTTGCTACATATATATATATATATATATATATATATATATATATATATATATATATATATTTATATATATATATATATATATTATATATATATATATATATATATATATATATATATATATATATATATATATATATATATATATACTTTTTACTAAAAAAAATTTTTGAGAGAAATAATATTTCTCTTCTAAATAAACAATTTGTTTATAATAAATAATAAATCTACTCGTCATAACTAACGAATATATGAAATAGTAAACATTAAAAAAACAGTACCAATATTTCTATATAATTGCTGCTAATAAATTGGGCATTAATGGCAGTTATCCAATTACATTAGTTACGAAAACACAGCATTTTTAGTATTATTGGTTTACTTATTTAGCATAAATAAAAAATGTAGTAATCACAAGTATACAGGGTGAGTTTTAAATGCGTAGTTATATTTTAACCCTCAATATATTTCGTCGAGTACAATTGATTGGCACTGTTAAAAAATTTTTTTAAACAAAAAAAATTTTGAATTTCTGATAATTTTTTTCGTCCTCCGGCAACCGACATTTTGATGGTCACTGGATATCTGTGTAAACACCGTTCATAGAAATTACGTAACTCAAGGCAGTGTTGCCACTGTCAGCATTCCGCACAAATCTATTTTAAATTAGTACACATCTGGTAATTTGGTTTCACTTTACTAAAAATGAAACAAAATTGAAAATAATCATTTTATAAAGAAGCATATACTTTAAGGAACGGAAAGGTAGATTGGTTTACTTAACACGTGGATGGCACAGAAACAGCAGTTGCGAGTATTGAAATAACGCAGACTTAGGACTACATACCCGACGTCCGTGAAAATAAACAAACTATAATAAAGGGCAAGGAAAAAATGTAAAAATAAACAAACTATAATAAAGGGCAAGGAAAAAATGTAATCTTCATATAAATCTTACTAACGAACTAAAAAATACTTATTTAAAAAAAAAAAACAAAATAAGTTTGTGATTCGAACCCGCGTGCTAGGCGAGTATATTCTCTGTCGTCTAACAAGTTCCTTGCTGACAATGCTTATAATGCGAGGTTATAAGTTGTCTGTCTCACTTTTGAGAGAAACTGATTGGTTCCATGAATCAATCAAACGTCCAAGTCTGGTGGGACAGAACCGTATTAAGATCATTTAATACTTTTGCAATAATGAATTAAGTATGATACTCTCTTAAATTATTAATTGCTATAATCCATCCACAATAGAATTATTTTTTGCCCAGTTTAGCCAACAAAAAAATTTTAAATAAGAAATTATTATTGTTGCCCAGTAAGTACCACGTGGAGGTATGAGCTTTACCTGCCAGGAAGTGGTTGGGGTGTTGGTTTGGGTGAGGCTATGTTAGTAAAATTAACAATAAATTCTGAAAACAAAAACTTAAACTCCTTAATAAATAAATTAAACTATAAAAAATTCTAATACTGAAATAAATAATAAAAAATTGGCATTCTGCACGTACCTAATTGAAATAAAATAATCTCTTCTATAAATAATCCACATACCCTGGTACACAGCAAAAATAAATCACTAATAATAATCAATAATTAAAAACACAGGACTAAAACACACACTAATAGCTATTAAATAATATTACAGTTTCCAAGAATAACACTAATCACTAATAAAAATATCACACTTACAATGTCACTCGTTGCAATCTTCCCACAGATGAAACATTAATTGTTACAGTGGCGGTTGGTGGATTTAGGTTATATCATATCTCAGTATTGGAGCATGGAACCCAAGTAATATTTTAAGACACGACTACCAGTTACTGAACGAAGAAGTTTTGCAAAAAAAAAATTTAAAAAAAAAACAGAAAAAAAGTTACAAAAATGCGCTGCCGATCCAGATTATTTCTAGACCATTAGTAAAATATTTGGAAACTATTTTTTTCGTAATCAGAAGGAAAATTTATCACCCCGTTTTTTTTTTGTTTTCGAAAATTTTGATTTTTTGTAAAGTTATGACAATTTGAAATTTACACAATGAAGAATTTAAATTTTAAAATGTCATAACTTTACAAAAAAATCACAATTTTCAAAAAAAACAAAAAACCGGGTGATAAATTTTCCTTCTGATTAGGAAAAAAATAGTTTGCAAATATTTTACTAATGGTCTAGAAGTTATCTGGATCGGCAGAGTATTTTTGTAACCTTTTCTCAATTTTTATTTAATTTTTTTTTGCAAAACTTTTTCATTCAGTACTGGTAGTCATGCCTAAAATGTATACAACATAATAATAGGTATATTAATATAATTATATTGTAGAGGTACAACAAGAAACAAAACATTTTGACTCCTAATTTCTTTGCAAGAACTAAAAAAATAAGGTATTTAAGAAAGTTTTAGCTTTATATTTATTTTTTTATTTAACTAGATGTAATCTTTTGTGTCTCAAATATAAGATGCTTTTTTTTATAGTTTTTTTTGGGTATATTTCTTTAAATAACACAATAAAGAACATCCAGACTATTTAAATATTTTTATTAAAACCATATACATTTTTTATTTTGGCTTCTAAAATATAATTCAAATAAAAAAATTAGTATTGAAAATAAAGTGATTTTATTGAAAAAAAAAACAACAATTTTTATATTAGCTAACCTATGAATTGTGTATTTTAAATAATAGATAGTATTCTATAAACCTATGTATCAATATAATTAAAAAACAAAGTTTATTTAGGTTTTTAAATAAGTTTTGACATGATCCTGGCTAATTTTGTAAGTAGGAATATACAACAATAATTGATTTTCTTCAATAATATTGTTATAGAGGAATGTTATACTTTCGATACAAAACAACAATCCTATTACCCCCATTTTTTCTTACACTCTCACAAACAGGTTTGCCAATCACTAATTCCAAAGATTTTAAATAGTCTGCTGTTTCTGACAAAAATTTATTAAAACCCTCAAAATATTGTTTGTTAACAGGCTGTTTGTAACCATACTGATACATATTTCTGGAATTCAAGATGTCAAATAAGTTATTGATACATCTAATAAATTTTACTGTAGCTTCACAATCTTTAAACTGCTCTAATTTTAAAGTTTCGTTTAAAAACTCCAAAGCATGTGCTACAGAAGTACTAAATAGTTGGGTGGCTAATTTAACTTTCATTTTTTTGTTTTTAAAGAATATACGTGATTTTCTTAATTTATTAGCTAAATGAACACCCTCTTCATCTTGCAATTTCATTAATTTTACTAAATATTCCCACTGAATAATATCACCGTTATCGTCAATAATATTTTTTTTATCTCCTAACAAATTTCTTAACAATTTAATCATATGACAGGGGTAAAAAAAGACTGCAATTCTTCTGCCACAACTGGGATCAACAAATGTAGATTGTATATTTTTGGGATCAAAATTACACCCTAACTGTTTGGCCAACGTAACATTGTTCATAGCTCCATCAAAACATATCGAAACCAACAGTAGCCCCGTTTCATTGACTAACTTTAGACACTGTAGCACTAAATTTTTTTTTTTGTTGACCGGTTAAACTATCTATTAAAAAATATCCAAGAGGAAGCTTCCATGACTCATTAATGCAAACTAGCATGAACACGAGTGCATCCTTGGCTACAGGATGACAGTCAGTTTCAGTTTCTACTCCAAAATCTACAAATCCGTAATACTTCGTTCCATCCCACTCCACATGCTGACGAATTGCCATTTCGTCTACAGTTAAGCTGCAAATAAGTTTATAATCTGTATTCTGTCCTTTGATTTTTAATAGGTCGAAAACTTCTGCTGTAAATCCGGCCTCGCCATTTATATTTTTGTACCACCTCGATATAGTCTGGGTGAGGAAGAGCCGAATTAAAAGTATTACGAACAAAATTGTATGCCTTAACAGAATAATAATAAAGAGTTAATGAAAAGGCTTTAAGCTGTTCGCCATACTTATGTTTATGGTACATCTGTCTGCAAAAATTCTTCATTAGGTCCTATCTTACACAAAGTTTCTAATGTTCCATCGGTGACTTTGCCACTGAGTGATTTAATCACCTCACCAAGCCTAGCAACTCTTTTCTTAAAATGGCAAAGACTTGTCCTAAGCCTCTTAATTTTTTTACGAGCTTTAGTCAACTAAGACTTCAGTTTTCGTTTTCGGGGTGTTTCAACCTTAAAAAAAAATTACATAATTAATAAACAATATTGGCACTATTATTGATTTTTGATTATAGATTGAATGAAGACTTACTTTACGTAAGATATTTATTTTTTTTTAATTTAACATACTTCTATTACTTACTGAATGCCAATATTAAATAATAAAGGCCCTGGCAATGCTGACTAAACAATTTGAACAACTTATTTAATGTTTTTTAAATAAGTATACTTTATTTTTCAATAAGTTAAAATACTTAGTAATAGTAATCAATAATAAATTTTACTTAGTTAACTTACTTTAGAATGCCCTCGAATAGGAGAACTTGGGGGTGTTTTATTTTCCACAAAACCCAAACTAGTAAATGACCTTTGTGGCAATTCTGTCCTTTCTATGTCCTGATAAAATCCAGTACTTCTTGATGGCCGTGGTTCATTTAACAAAGATATAGCAGCACTCGTCGATGGTTGAGACGAAACAGATGTAGTTTCGGTCAAGCTTTTACTAGTATCCTATAAAAAATAAGATGCATTATACCTACGTGTTATTGTTTATATTGTTTAAATCCTTTTGATATTTTATCTACAGGGTTTTTCTTCATATATTGACACTCCCCTGTCGAGCCCCCTGTAGACTTCATTTTAGGAGTTATCGAAAAATATTAAGTTTTATGGATTTTTCTCAATTTTCATAATTTGCAATCAGAAAAAAATAAATGAATATTGCGAATGTAAAATTTCTAATTGAACTATCCCTCCGCTTTATTGAACATCATTCACCTGAATTTAAAAAAAATTAAAGGCCCTTGGAAAATTTTACATTTTCTATATTGATTTGTTTTTCTGTAAGAAAATCACAAAAATAAATCCTCGAAAAAATATATTTGAAAATAATAGTATACCTAAATAATACACACCAATTTTTTAATTATATTCTCGAATAAATTTAATAGGTATTTATTATAAAATAATTTTTCTGCTCATATGGAAACAGTAAATAAACAAAAGTTATGAATAAATACATTATTGTAAAAATAATTTAGGCACAAAATTTTAAATACGTTTCTAATTTTTATATAATTTTATGTAAGTAAATATTTGAGAACTTCGGAAAAGGTAATTTTTTTGACACTATTAACTTTTTGTTTAATAATTTAAGTAGGTAGGTACTGTATTTTTAATAATAATTATTTTAGTGATCTGAATAAACTAATATTATATATTTCTTTCGAATCTACTTACCGTAATGTCAAAAATAGGTGTTTTAAATGGAGTGAAAAAAGGTGACTTCTCAAAATCATAAGACTCCTGGGTAAAATGTAAGTGGCATACATTGGAATTCACAAACATATCTTCTTTTTCCAAATTTAAAGATACTCTCCAAGCCTCTCTTCTCTCAGTATCCTTTGGAACACAAAAAATAATACAATCTTAAAGTACCTATTATGTAAAATCGTATAAAACGTGCTACTGTCAACATTAAATATATTCATCCCCTTTGATTAATCCACATTATTGCAATAATTAATAATTATCTTTGCAAATCTCATGGAAATGGGAAATACGGCTCTGTGTCTCCTTAAACAATCGAATATGGCCTCCAAAACAAACATGTTTATTAAGTAACTTACCGAAATAAATGAATAGATGATTTATCCCTCACACAGTTTGCAGTTTTGTGGTAAACACAACTTTTTATAACGCACCTGGGCATTTTTCACGCCATATAGTCACAAAAATAGTCACTGAATCAAAACCTCACTTCCACAACGAACATCGAAATACAATATGGATGCTATCGAACTGTCGAAGATACCGACACACTTCCTGTGATTGGTGGGTGCCAGCAGTGGGAGAATTGGCAGCGTGCGCCGTGAATTATGTTCTATCTCCCCCTTTCATAAATCTATGTTGATATGTAAACAAGCAAATTGTTGTTTCTTTATCGGTCATAGCGGTTTACGAAAATATACCTAGAGAGGCCAACTCACTCTCGCTGTCTTTGTTATTCTTATAGCAACAGAGAAAATAATAATTGGAAATCGTTCAGAGTGAATTTACGTAAACGTCTTTAGCGTCATTGACATTAAGTGTTAGGTAAATCGAGAATAAGTTTAGTTTCGATTTAAGTGCGTGTTGTTCTCTTTGTGCTTGTTTTTATTTCAGTTTTGCGATATTTTAACAGTACCTAAAAGTGCTTTTTGTTATTAGAATAGTTCTCGTCAAAGCTTGGATTTTGTTTACAAATAAAGTTACGTAGTTGTTTTTATTTAGTGATGTTTAGTTACTGATTTGAACTAGATTTTCCATCTTAATTCATAGGAATATGCTTGATGTCTGTAATTTGAATCATAAATTGGTTGGTAATGTAATGTACCTAAAAGATAGGTTAGTGTAACTCGCCCATTGACCTACATATCAGGTCAATGAACCAGCCGAACATATGACTTAGAAAACGATTTATTTATTAATAAATTACAGGATTACTTCAAATTATTATAATCGCAGGGTAAGTAACTACTACTTGTTAAAAAATAATAATTCTTTTATAAACTTTGAAAAAACGAAATCAAAATTGTCAGTAGCATTTTATGTTTACTGTTTATCGGAAAATTTGGTTTTAGTTTACGAAACACTTGAAAGTTTAATTGATGCAAGAAAAAGGCAAACTTATACATTTCTTATATTAAAAGGTATTTTAAAATGTTTAAAAATTATTTCAAATGGAGCACTTAATAGCATAAGTAGGTAATTATTTAAATTGTATATGAAATGCGGCAACACTGCTAAAGGTCAATGCATTATTTCAGATAAAATGAGGAATGTTTCTAGTAATCAGCAGTTCCAAAACAATTTCATCTTATTTTTTTGAAAGTCGATAACTCAATTTTACGTGGGAATTAAGAGAAAAAAAATGTGTCAGTGGGTTTCTACAGATGTCAAGAATCGGTGGTTTAAATATAACTACGCACTTAAGACTCACCCTGTATATCACTAATAACTTGAATATTAGAGACAAATGTTTAGTTCATTATTACTTAATATTTTGTTGATTAAACAGTTTATTTGTCAGTAATATCTAATTTTGATCACGATTTGTATATTTGTCCCAAATATACATGATCAGAAACTTGTTTTTATTAACCGATTTGATTCTTGTCCCATATTTAGCTAAATTTTTTATTAAGGAGCCATAAATATATATTTACCAGCAATATACATTTCTCTCTGTGCAATAGGTGTGTTCTTTCTACCACTCTCAGTTAATTTAAGTAGTTTTACGGTTACGGAGGCTACATTAAATGAAATTATGCTTTTATTTATGCAGTGTAACCATAAAACAACTTAGATTAGCTGAGATATCAGGTAGAAAGAACACACCTAATGTGTAGAAGACATCATAACTTGCTAATTAATGCTGCTGAGTTTCACCTCTCATAAAAAATGGGTATTTAGAATCAGTATGCGTATTCAATACCTCCATTCTTAAATCCAACATTCAAGTTAGATATAAACTTGTAGATAAGGTGTCTGTCTTTGTATTTACAAACTAAACAATTTCGTAATGTATTCCCTCATTCATTTAAGGTGGCGTTTGCACACTCTCATCACACGGGCAGCTTAAATCGCTGTTAAAATATTTCTGTTAGTAATAACGAACAATGAAAACATTAGGTTCATTTTAAATACCATATATAGATTTAATATATAAAATTACAGGCAATACTAATGCGTACATATATATATTTTTTAAACCAAGAAAATACAAATATTTTATTTGGTGTCATTTTATGAAACTAAATCCTATTTATGCATCAGTATTGCCTGTAATTTTATACATTAAATCTATGTGGTATTTAGAATGAACCTAATGTTTTCGTTTTTCGATATTAACTAACAGAAAAATTTTAACAGCGATTTATATGCCCGTTTGCACCGATCATGAATAAGTGACACTTAAAATTTAAGGAATCCTTATTTATATTTCTTTTGAACCACGCAATATTCCAAGTCTTCGACCATTTAGACCAATCTTGACTTCATCAAGGCCATAGCCAGCGTGTCGGAGGATTCTCACGGCAACATTGACGTGCGCTTTAAGAGGGTTAAAATTTCAATTAAAAAAAAAAATCGGCAAAAATATTCATTTTCAGTATTAATCACAAAATGTTTCTTAAAGGAGACATAATTAAGTTGCTTTTAATTTATTAGAATCAAATTTCAATATTTCGATTAGTATGCAAATTTTTAAATCATTTTAAACGACATCTAAACATAAAATATTCTTTTCTAGAATAAATAAATATTGTTATTTGTATCCTTTCAAATTTAATATGATAATAAACTACCTATAGTTTCTTCTTACATTTTATACTGACATTCTTATCTGAATGGGCCAGTATGTAAATTTTAGATAAACAAATTGAACACAACAAATACATTTTTATCGTAGTAACTATTTATTACAACAAAAACTTTTCGTTTTTGTGTTGTAACTGGAGGGAATCATTTTTTAAATGTAAACTTTTTTTTGTCAAGTGAATTTCTTTTTTAATATCAATAATTTTCTGCTTTTAATACTGTTAGTATTGATATTATTATTTAATCAAATATATTTTTGCCGGCAGTCCCAACAGAGAAGGGAGTGGCCTTTACATCCGGCCGTAGTCTGACGCTTAACCACTGAGCCATTGAGATTCTTGAAATAATTGGTTACACAGGAAATAAGTTTATATCAAAAATTGCAGTATTAAAACAATTCTAATATGGGTAATTCATTAACCGATTAATGAATTATTCGATTACAAGTAATTCTTTGATCTTTAAAATGTTTTTTCCAGCAAATTGCGAAATTTAACAGCAAAAAATTTGGTTTAGCAAATTCCGGAATTCACCAGCAAAAATTATAATTTAAAATTTGATCTGATACTTATTCACATTATATAGAAATGTGTGTATTAAATTTAATTATAAATTGTAAATAATAAATAATATTACAAGAAATAAATAAATTAATAAAAATTTAAAAAAAAAATCCTAGAGTTGGATGAGTACCCTGATTGGTCGCATGTGACTCACGGTCTATACAGTGGCGGATTTAGGATTTGTCCTAGGAGGGACGCAACAGTGGCCTATTTAGGGGCGATATTAGAAGTAACCCAAGCAGCAATTTTGCGACTTACAACCACATTTGCATAGAAACTAACGTTGTATTAAGTGTAGAGTAAATTGTCATCATGTCATCCAAGGCCACTGGCGCTACGTCGCTTATTAGTGGTTCCGACCAAAGTAAAATAGACACATTTTAACAGCCAACTACCGTATATGGAGTGTGACTGTTGATGTCTTAACCGGCGTGAAATTAGTAACTAAAAGTTAGCAGCCAAAATTACGGAAAAGCCCGAGCGTCCATAGGCGTAGAAGATCCGCGTAGGATATATTAAAATTAATATAGGATTTAAAAAAAGTATACTTCTAACACCATTCGTTCTAGTTGTAAAAAATAGAAATAGAAGATAATTATCTAAGTGGGTCCCTTCAACATTTGTCGATGAGGGTGGAAAATATTAACCAAAAAATTTAAAAATATATTAAATCACATCAAATAAAAATTGTTCTCAACGATTTACACCACTAATTCATAATAAAAATGATGCGCATTAATAGGGGACTTGCATACTAAGATACCTACCTACTGAAAGCAAAACCTTTATAAAAGAGGGTGAGACTTAACGTAAACTAAAAATATAACTTGTACTAAAAGAACGGAGTGTCGTTTTCAAAGTAACTAAAATTTGTGTCTAATATGCATATATTACAAATACTAGTTATAAGGAAAATCTCTTAGCGCCCATCCAAGGGGGTGAGAAATGCCCTTAAATTAAATTTAAATAATAATAAGAGCGAAGGAAATCCAGTATCAACTTCAAAACCCGTGGAAAAAATGTTAAATATATCGTCTTTAATCTCTTAGCGGCCGTCGAAGAGGATGAGAACTACACTTACGTAATATTAAAAATAAAAATTGGATCAAGGAAAAGTGGTATCAATTTCTTAATGAACTGAAAATTATGCCCAACATGTATAAATGATAGATACTATAAGAAAAATCTATTAGCGGCCGTCGAAAGGGGTGAGAACTGTCCTTAAATTAAATTTAAATAATAAGAGCTAAAGAAATCGAGTATCAACTTCAAAGCCCATGAAGAAAATGTTAAATATATCGCCTTTATAGATATTATAAAGATAATCTTTTAGCGGCCGTCAAAGAGGGTGAGAACTACCCTTACGTAAAATTAAAAATAAAAATTGGATCAAGGAAAAGTGGTATCAATTCTAAATTAACTGGAAATTATGTCTAACATGTACAAATGATAAATACTATAAGGAAAATCTCTTAGCGCCCTCTTAAGGGGATGAGAAATGCCCTTAAATTAAACTTAAATAATAACAAGAACAAAGGAAATCGAGTTTAAACTTCAAAATCCATGCAAAAAATGCTAAATATATCGGCTTTATGCATATTATAATGATAACCTCTTAGCAGCCGTCGAAGAGGGTGAGAATTACCTTTACGTAAAATTAAAAATAAAAATTGGACCGAGGAAAAGTGGTATCAATTTCTAAATTAACTGTAAATTATGTCCAACATGTACAAGTGATAAACACTATAAGAAAAATCCCTTAGCGCCCGTCGAAAGGGGTGAGAACTGCCATTAAATTAAAATTAAATAATAAGAACGAAGGAAATCGTGTATCAACTTCAAAACTCATGGAAAAAATGTTAAATATATCGTCTTTATACATATTATAAAGATAACGTCTTAGCATAGCCGTCGAAGGGGGGTGAGAATTACCCTTACGTGAAATTAAAAATAAAAATTGGATCAAGGAAAAGTTGTATCAAATTCTAAATTAACTAGAAATTATGTCCAACATGTACAAGTGATAAACACTATAAGAAGAATCTCTTAGCACCGGTCGAAAGGGGCGAGAACTGTCCTTAAATTAAATTTAGATAATAAGAGCGAAGGAAATCCAGTTACAACTTCAAAAGCCATGGAAAAAATGTTAAATATATCGTCTTTATACATATTATAAAGATAATCTTTTAGCGGCCGTCGAAGAGGGTGAGAATTACCCTTACGTGAAATTAAAAATAAAAATTGGATCAAGGAAAAGTGGTATCAACTTCTAAATTAACTGGAGATTATGTCTAATATGTACAAATGATAAATACATTAAGAAAAATCTCTTAGCGCCCATCGAAGGGAGTGAGAACTGCCCTTAAATTAAACTTAAATAATAATAAGAACAAAGGAAATCGAGTATCAAACTTCTAAACCTTGAAAAAATATGTTAAATACATGGCCTTTAAGAATGTTATGAAGAGAACCTCTTAACGGCCGTCGAAGAGGGTGAGAACTACCCTTACATAAAGTTAAAAATGGGGCCAAGAAAAACTGTTACCACTTTCTAAATTAACTTGAAATTATATACAACATGGGGTGAGAAGTGCTCTTAAATTAAATTTGAATAATAATGGGAACAGAGGAAATTGAGTATCAACCTCAAACCCATGGAAAATGTTAAATATTAATAAATATTATTTACCTATGTCCCGTTCGGTCGATATGAAATTTCGATTTCAGTAGATTTCGTGAAGGCGTGGTGTTTTCTTAATAACATTTTGCGTTTGATGTGTAAAAAAGTTATCGGTCTATGAATACATAAATAATAGAAAAAATTATGTACCTAGGTCCCGTTCCGTCTATCGAAAATTTCGATTTCAGTAGATTTCGTAATGACAGCGTGATATTCTCGGCATTACAAAACGATTTTCTTAATAACGTTTTTGCGTCTGAAGGGTAAAAAAAAGTTCAGTTTATGAATATATTGTAACAACCCGGGGTTGTTATGTAATTGTTTTCTTAATGTAGGATGGGTGTTAGTCGGTGGTTACTAACAGTTTGAATTGGACTATGAAAGGAAGTATTTGTTGAGTCCACCCTGTATAGTGTAGGCCTAGCATTTAAGAAAATTATTAATTACCGTTTTATTTTGGGTAGATATAAGGGAAATAAAAATTTGGGAATATCAGGATAAAACTGAACGGGTAGGAAGTTTTTTATTTTAAATTCATAAAAAACTTTTTTTTAATGGAAATTCAATTTAAATAACTGTTAAGGTTTTGTTAGACAGGCCGGGCGGCGGACTTGAAAGAGATAATTTACAACGAAAGTAAAGGATGTTTATATTTGCTTAAGACGTTTGGCGACGCTGATAAGTTCAGGAAAAATTCGCAGCAAGATTTCTGTGAAATCCGAGATAACAAAAGCGCTGAGTCAATGTGAACCACAGAGCTAAACGGCGAAAAACATGGTTGCCACATACCATTTGGCTGAGAGTCCGAACAAAGAACGATAATGACGGCCTCGTGGGATATGGCAACTTCGGGCAGCTAGTAATAAAATTTGAAAACGGGACTAGGAACGCCACCTAGCGGGAATCGCGAGAGCACTGTTCCGCGATTGGTTCTTTTAAAATAAGAACTAGGGGAGTAGGGATTTAGGAGGAAAAAAAGAAATTGATGAACAGAAAATTAAAAAGTAGGGGATTCCTGTTAGCGACGCGGTCGAAGCCGGTCACAGGAAAAGTCGGCGCGAAATAAAGTTTGTCGCGTAAAAAGTTATAGGATTTTTGTAGAATTTTGTGATGTGTTTTTTTTGGAAAAGAAGAAAATCGAGATTAAAGTAGATTCCTGTTAGCGACGCGGTCGAAGCCGGTCACAGGAAAAGTCGGCGCGAAATAAAGTTTATCGCGTAAAAAGTTATAGAATTTTGGGATACGTTTTTTTGAACGAAGAAAACCGAGATTAAAGGGGATTCCTGTTGGAGAGACGGGCGAAGCCGGACACAGGGAAAAGTCGTCGGACGCGAAATAAATAATTTCGAGTAGTGAGTGATAAAATTTTGGGTTACGGTTTTATTTTGTTGGAACCGAGATTAAAGGGATTCCTGTTCGAGAGACGGGCGAAACCGGACACAGGGAAAAGTCGTCGCACGCGAAAATAAAGAGTTTCGAGTTATAGGTGATCACGTTGTTTTTTTTTTTACAAATTGATTTTGAAAGAAAATTACGAGAGTCCGGGACTCCGGTGCGTTAGGCAGTGTGCTTAAAGGAATTTCCGGTGCGAAATAAGTGAACGGGTGGTGTGAGCCCGGGGTGGACGTATTAAAGGATTTTATGGAGTTTTGGTAAGTGGAAATTATATTTTGTCATAACCAGATTCACTAACCCTAAGTATAAGTAACGAGTGGCTTAGGTAGGAGCTTGGTAGCTAAATTTAAATGTTGCCTTGTTCTGGGCATTTGATCATAAGAACACATAAGGATTGGGTGATGCGCCTGTAGGGCCCGTCCACTCCAATTTAGGGTAGCGATAAATAAACATACCTCTAAAGTTAGACCCCAGATAGCACAAAAATATTCCAGTAATATTCTATGAATATTCAATTGGAAGATTGGATTATTCCATGGATAACATTTAAATATTCCAGATATTCTTGGAATATTTTTAGAATCAGAAAAGTACACTCCTCTCAATATTCCAGGAATATTCCCAGGGAATAATCCTGAATAATCAAGAAATATGACAGGATTATTCACGGAATATACATGGAATATTGCAGGAATGACTCAAGATTATTCTCCACATATATCCTGAATAATCACAGAATATGATATGATTATTCAAGGAATATATATATATGCAGTGTGACCCCGGATTGATTTTACAAGAGGAAAAACTTTTATTTTTGATTTTACGACAAAAAGTTATTCTTGGCGAAAACGTCTGCTTAGTTAAAAAGCGTGAATGGAATCGTCCAAAAAGGTAGAAAGAAAAGTTGTTTAGAATTATAAGATCATTTTATTTTCTAAAAATCATTTAGGAAAAATTAAAATTGCAAGAGAAAACAAGGTTATTTATTAAAGTGAATCAATAATAAATAACCTTGTTTTCTCTCGCAATTTTAATTAATTTTCTAAATCATTTTTTGAAAATAAAATGATCTTAATTCCTAAACAACTTTCTTTTCTATCTTTTTGTTATAAAAATGAAAAATAAGAGTACTTCCCTCGATATTTTGTAACTTTTCAAGTGTCTCGTTTATCCTACATTAGTTTTGACGATTTTATTCATATTTTTCAACTAGGCAGACGTTTTCATCAAGAATAACTTTTTTGTCGTAAAATCAAAAAGTTTTTCCTCTTCTAAAATCCATCTGAGGACACACTTATTATATATATATATATATATATATATATATATATATATATATATATATATATATATATATATATATATATATATATATATATATATAAACGAAGGCTCGGTAAAGTCACAACTTCTATCTTCTAATTTGCCAGAGTATAGACACCTGATGATGGTGATGGATAGTGGTTTGGCAGAAACGTCGCGAGAATGGTTCACTTGCTACTCCAAAACATAATGATCAACACCCCATAATTCAGTGCTACAAATTACAGCTACGGGAGCTATATGAGAAATAGTGGCATAGATAGTTTTTTGCTTCTCTATTTCATCAGTCAATTTTCCGGATTACCACACCTAGAAAAATATGTTAACCAGACTGGTCAGAATTAGTGTATTGTATTTAATTTAAAAAGAAAAGGAAGCATTTGCTTTCCATTCCCACAAATAATAGTTAGCCTGGAGAAAGTTTTTTGTATAATAAAAGAAACTTGGAGAGGCAAGGTCTTTCTTTCTTTACGTCATCTTTATCTACATACATATACTGAAAAAGCTGCAAAAGTTCTCTTAGTTTTCGTTTTTTCCATTAACTATGTTCTCCAACATTATTTACATTTTTCCTAATAAAATAATTACAAAAATGGAAAATAGAATTTAGTAAAAAGAAAATAAAAATAGAATGTATTTTCAACAATATTTATTTTTTTAATATAAATAGTATTTAAGTATTTCATGACAAAACAAAATTTATATTCTCATCTCTCCTCCAAATCTGCAAAAAAAAAAATTTTATAGCTACCGGTTTTTCAATAGTACTATTGTAATTATAGAAATATTGATAATAATAAAGCTTTATTTAGCAAACTACTAATTTAACATCAAAATTGACATATTAGTTGTTAAAACGTCATTTAATTGTATAGAACATTTCAAATTAATGATTGACTAATTTAAATTTATAAGATGAGCTCTATTCAGTCAGCAGAAAGTTGTTTTTGGATTTTTTAAAAATAATATTGTCCGAATCTGGCTGTGGTGGTTGTTTCACTTCTGCTCTTATTTTTTGCTTACTCAGCATATCACAACTATGCAACAACCTGCAATCTAACAGAAGTATAAAATGAAGCCCTATTATCAAGCTGCAGTAACTATGTGTTTAAAAATTAATTCAATTGAGAAAAAAATATTTATAGAGAACTTCACTCATTATTTTACACTTGTCAATTAATCGATTGCCACTTACTGCGCAGTTAGAGTTACTCCTTGACGACTGCGCATCATCTTTATGCATAGATGAGCTCACATAAAAAATCATATAGATTCAAATCCAGAGATTTGGCAGTAGTTTTTAAATTAAAATTTTTCAGTTAAAAAATATATAAAAGCATATGGAATTATCAATATTTTAATTCTAAACTCTACACTGCAATCCCCCAAAACTATACAATGGTACCAAATTTCTTACATGATTGAAAATTGTTAAAATCATTTAGCATTGTCAATTTTTTTTCTGAAAATTTTTAAACAGACTCATTTCAATGGTGTGAGAAATATTTGGATTCCCATTTGAGAAAAAAATTGGCTTGGGTTCATTCGAATCTTAAAGATACAATGTATATTGTACAGGATGGACCAAATTCAAAGCAATGGTACAAACCGAGATCATCTATCTTTTTCCACTTCCGAGTTACTTTTGGTTGACTCCTGTTATCTGAATTACTAAGTGGCAGATCATAACACAAAAAAAACATTCTTAAAGCACTCTTTTAGTAGAATCCACTGACGAAAAAAATGTTCATGATTCAGTTTTATTTAGTTGTATTATGTATGTATGTAAGTTGGTTAATTTTTAGAAAATTAACCCCAAGTCCCATTGAATTTAGTCTGTACACATTCGAAGTCTTGTACATCTCATTATTTTCATGTGCTTAGCAAAAAATCTCCGCAATATTTTTTCTCAGATTGTTATATAATATCGTTTACCTAAAAACACAAAATTTTGCATGGCTTTAAGCTCACTCTATATGATACAGATGGCCCATTTCAATAGGGAGTATTCAGTGTGGTATTTTACATATCCAATAAATTTGAAATCAAAATTTTGAGCCTAAGTTGAAGTGTTTACAAGAAATGGTCGACAGACACACACATACAAGCTTTCTTCAATATTTAAATTGAAGTTAAGCAACAGATGTCTGCAAAAAATTTTTTCCAGCAATAATATTATACCTATTTGATTATATCAAATAGGTATAATAATAAAAATTAAAACTAAACATAAATTAAAATTTAAATACCTACCTGACACCTCTTTTCTTTCTTTCGATTGCTTTACTAAGCCAAATAGCTATAGCTGCTCCTACATCTTTCATTGTTGTTTGTTTTTCATCAATCGTTTCCACAACTTCTGTGAAAACAAACAAGTATTTGAAAATAGACTCAAAACAGGTTACCTATCTGATTGATACATTAGACAAATTCAAAATAGATTGCTTAAAGAAAGTTTACAATAGAAAAATTTTTTTTAGTCATCAGTTATTTTAAAAATAGGCAAAAACTATTAGGTGTTGCTGACTTTTAACGTTATAAACATAATTATTGCCAATTAACTGTATAAGTTTAAAGTATTTTCTTGGGTTTGTCGGTCATAATAAATAAATAAATATATAATATAATTTATAGCTCTCTGATGATGGTTATTAAACCTAAACGTACGTAAAAAATTAAAAATTCTTATTTATTATGACCGATAAACCCAAGAAAATATTTTAAACTATTTACTGCCTTTATATATATATATATATATATATATATATATATATATATATATATATATATATATATATATATATATATATATATATATTTATATATTATATATAAAAGAGTATTTTAAATATAATGATTTTAATTGTGCACTTTTCGATAATTTGATTTTATTGCTTTTACCTACTACGACTTGAGCCAGTTTTAGTTTTGAAAAATCTTTTTTTCCTTTTATGCCCCCTATAAGAATATTTTCCTGCTAGTTCATCGGTTATCCATGTATTTAAAATTCTTCTGTGTCTTTATAACCAGCACCACCTAATCTTGAAAGCTTCTTAACCTGAAATTTGATAGAAAATGGTAGATGTTGGCTTATAGGGCATTCAACTTATTAAAATTTCAATATCTTCAGATAGACATTAATTGTAAATTTACAATATAGTATATATATATAGTAAAAATTGTTACTTTGCGTGTGATAATATTTTATTTGTTATTCATTTGTACATATTTTTTAAGAAAAATTATTTTCTGCACCTAATTCAATAAATGCTATGCCTTCTACTTCGACAGAAACTACAGATGTTTGTCCAGTCGCAAGTGAATCCACATCGTATGAAAAATTCAATATTAGAGGGAACCATAATTGTACGTTTATTTTTAATATGAATGACACAAATAAAATACAATTTTCAAATGTCAGCACTACCAGAGACAACTGTCTCTGGCACTACTAACTTGTAAAATTGACAGCTAACCTGTACATATTTTACAAGTTAGTAGCTAGTTAAGAGTGACTTTCCATGTTTATATATTGTTTTAATTAAGATCGTTTTACAAATTAGTAACAAATAATAATAGTTTACTGTTTTGATTTTCCCCTTGCATGTGCTGGCAATGGATTTGTTTTGTTTACTTACTTGTGAAAAGATAAACAATCTCCTGGTTTTCCTCTTCGACCGCACACCACACACTTATTAGTCATTGTCTATTATAAATATGTAATAATTCAGTTTGTAAAGCTAAAACCAGCCCCAAAACACTACTTAAATCACAAAAATACTCGGAAAAACACCAATTAACAACAAACCACTTGTAAAACAATATGGCCGAGCTTGGATTTTTGACGCGGCGAAGCACAGATCCGCGGTGTTCGTGCAGCGTCGAGAAAATCCGTAATGGTTCGGATTTTCTCCCTCAATTCTGTCTAATGAAATCAAAACGAAAGAAAATATTTACGCTATGAAGATGTAACGATCACTTTGTCTTGTTTTGTTTGTCTTTTAAAATAATTAATAATCTGATGTTTATCTACTTGAGCACCTTTCTTTGTTTTTAACTTTTTAAAGTAAATTCACAACCAATTCGCTGCCGGACGCAATTAATAATCAATTTGGGAATTAAAATGAATATTATTTACAATTTACAAATCTCGACGTTGAAGTGGAAGCAAAGAATATTTACGTTTAAAAACGAACGGTGGAAGTTCCTTACGATACTAGCCAGCTTTACTCGACTGATATACCCATAGACTGGTTTCTCTATGGATATACCTACCTACGATATACGTTATTTTAACTAAAACACACAATAAAGTTGTACTTAACATTTTTAACAAAAAAAAGATTGAGAGAAAACTACATAAAGAACATTTAGCAAATAATATCGTATCAAAGCATGTTTCTTTTTGAATTCTTAAAAAACATTTGAATAATAAATTAATAATATAATGTATGCATGTATATCTACAAACATTCCAAATTACTTTCATATAATAATAAAATGCAATATGCCCACCTGAATATTTCAGGAATATTACTGAAGAGAATATTCCAGAAGAAATATTACTGTATTATTTGCTATGAATATTCCTTGAATATTTTATTCAAAATATGACAGGAATATTCTCGCAGATATATATAATCCTGGAATATGACTAGAATATTTAAATTTAAATATTCCATTTGGGAGGTTGTAAGAATATTCCTAGATTATATTGTGCTATCTGGGACCGGTCCCAAGTACTTACTATAGAAAGGTAGATAGAAAAGCTTTATATGTAAAGGCCAATGAAGATAGGCACCTATCTAATTGTTTGGTTTTGCTAATTTATATTTTTGTATTAAATTTGTTAAATTTTTCTTCTCTAAATTTAAATGCAGTTTTATATGTTCTAGTAACAGGGGTAATGATGGTTTAAATTTATGAAATGTTTTTTTTATTTGTTTTGTTTGTTTCAAGTTTGTATTAGGCCATGATACCTTTTAGTATTTTGATTTGATATATATATTATCCTCTTTCTCGAGTACGAAATATAGGTAATTTTGTTCCTTAAGAATAGAGTTTTTCTGGCCTACCCTCCTCCAACTATCATCCCCTTAATTTATACTAGGCATTTGTGAAGCCCTAGGGGCCCACGTCAACGAGGGATTGGTGATAAATCTAAAACCAGAGGCTACCCAGGTATAGGTTTGTAGAAAAGGTGGTAATTGGTTGGTAAAGCGAAAAAAATAATTCCAAATTTTTCCGTCTGACGTAACCTAGTTACTGACGTCGGTGGTGGCAGCGGGAAACCTACCCTTCATTCTGTTTTTACCCGACCAGTTATTACACGGATCTATACCTATGTAAAACCATATATATTTAAATAAAAACATACAGCGAGGGTATAACGCCCCAAAACCAGCAGCTGATTTGTTACAATATAAATAATGTTTATGTACATACCTAGTCCCATTCGGTCGATCAGAAATGTTGATTTTCGTAGATTTCGTGAGGCAGCGTGGTGTTTTCGGCATTATAAAACGTTTTTCTTAATAACATGTTACCGTAAAAGTTCGAAAATGGGTTAATCCTAGGATTGACGCGTTAAACCAAGGATTTACCAATTTGATGTAGTAAATGTTCGAAAAATTGTATGAATTAATTTTCCTTGTTCTAAACAGATAGGTAATACCAGTTGTAAAAAGAGTGAAGTGTCTTGTGGGTGTAGGATAAGGTGAGAGAAGAAATTGGCGATCTTCTGATGAGTGGCGGTAAGTACTTTGTACCAATAATTGTGGATGTTGTCACATCCTGGTGCCTTCCAGTTATGTGTTTTACGTATGGCTTTTGTCACCTCCGCCAAAGTGACTTGATGATCTGTCATTATTGGTACTTTTTCCGTTCTTCTTTCATCTCTAATCCATGTAGCTCTATGATTGTGCTCTTGTGGCCTCTCTCATATCTCAGACCAGAAAGTGAGCATATCGGCATTCTGTGGTGGTCGGTTGTCTGGTTGCTGTGCATTGGCTGCAGGTTGCCCCTTCAAGTCTCTATAAAACTGCTTCTGGTTCGTTGCGAAAAGTTGGTTTTGTATCTTTCGCTTATTGCTCTCCTTATATCAGCGCAGCCGTTTAGTGGTGGCTTGCAGTTTTTGTCTTATTAAGTCAAGCACTTCAGCAGGAGTGGTATTCTCGGCATCATAGTACTTCCTGCAGATAGCCTTTGAGTCGCGGGCAAGTTTGTGCTTGGGAATAGTTTGTCGATTGTAATGTGTTACTTTTCCCAATTCCTTCCTATATCCGTCTATCTTCTTGGTGCGACGGATCTCCCACGCTGGAATTTTCTTTTTCTGGTTCTGTACGGTGTCCGTTAATGGATCTTGATTATGTAGGTGCAGTATGGTGACTGCAGCAGTATATATAATACTATGAAGATCTACAATATTTTCAATGTCTGGTAACTTTTGTTCGACTATCCTATTTATTATGGCAACTATTTGCTTGGTGTTTTTATTAGATCTGAGTTTAGGCAGGCGCGGCTTTCTTGTAGACCCAATGCCATTGTATAGAGTGTGGAAATGAATAAATGTATCGTAGGTGGCACGTTCTTCTTCAGGAAGTTCAATATAGCTTGGTGGTACCTCTTCTTCCATCATGTCTGTTGCCAGTCCCAACTTTCTGGCTACCTCCGCTCTAATACGATCAATCGTTTCCGGTTTGATTCGGGTCTTGGTAAAAAGGATTCGTCGCTGGTTTAAGATATTCTGCATGGTCTTACCGGTCAATTCCGGATATCTTTCTATTACTGTTCTATGCAGTTCTGTCCCGTACGGATTTTTTGATGTTTCAAATTTAGTAATGAGAATATAGGAGCGGTAAAGGAATTCATTTATGTCATCTGTCAACTTAAACCGCTTTCTACCTCTTGATATACCCGGAAGGGTGGCCTCAGGCAGCTGTGCTTGAGGAGCAGCCTTTTCCAGATTCTGTCTCTCTCTCCTATTTCTATGTGACTGTGACAGATTGGCCTATGTAGGTTCTTGATTACGGCCATTGTCTTCTTGTCCTTCCAATACTCGTTGTTCTGGACGTGTGCGTGGGTTAGTTGCAGGTAAATCTTCTCGACGGTTCCGATCCGGGTCCTGCTACCCCGGCCCGCCTGAATATCTCTTATGTCCGGTAATAACAGCACTACACGAGAACACGCCCTGAGGTTGCTAGCCTGCAGGACGGTGTATTATTATTATGATGCGGATTCATTGTCATTTCTGACAAGTAATTACAGTTCCCAAGGGCCCCCTTTGGGGCAACTTGAGTTCCTCTCTATTGCATTTGATTGAGAAACGCACGGGTCAGGCTGCATGTATCAATCAATACTGCCTTTTGCATCGTGATATAGGCGTTTCCTTTTATTTCTAAAGCGACTAGAGCGGGCTTAAGTGTGACTGGTATCGCTCCAGTGGCCCCAATCACTATTGGTATTATGTTCACTTGTTCCTGTCGCCACATAACCTTTACCTCTTCTGCCAGGGGTAAGTACTTTGAGATTTTTTCCCTGTATTTCTTCTCTATGTTTTCAGGCAGTGGAATTGTTATGTCAATAAGGTATGTTTGCCGCGTTTGTCAACACTATGTCTGGCCTATTATTTGGTATGTGCCTGTCTGTGTGGATAGTTCTGTTCCAGTAAAGGATATGATTGTCAGTTTCTATTACAGATGTAGGTTGGTAAGTGTAATAAGGTACAGAGCAATAGTTGCAATTTACTTGACTTAATAGAGCCTGATGCACAATTTTGGCAACGTTATCATGCCATCCCGTATACGCAGTTGGAGCTAGTGTCGGGCATCCACTGATGATGTGCTCTATAGATTCAGCTGTGGTCGAGCAGGCACGACATCTATCAGAAGTGACTGTGGGATCCCGCACTACATATTTCATGTAGTTTCTGGTCGCAACTACTCGATCTTGTATTGCCACTACGGTTTCCGCGAAGATGTTGCCATATTTAAGCCAGCTGAAAGATGCGTTACGGTCAATGTGCTCTGCAGCAAGGGTGTTAGGGTACTTCCCATGTAGTGGCTTTGCTAACCACTGCTCAATTTCTTGCCGATATATCTGGTGACGTGTTTGCTGATACGCAAGGGGCAGACTAAGCCTTGTGGGTGTAAGGTTATTGTCAACTGATATTATTGCATTATGAAGGCGGCTAGTTTCGGCTCTCCCATGGAAATATTTATGTAAGTTACGAGTTAGCCTCTCGTGCATGGTAACTAATTTTAGTATGCCTCTACCTCCTTGCGACCGTGGTAGGTGGAAACGTTCCACAGAAGTTTTGGGATGATGTGCCCTGTACTTCGTAAATAAAGTCCTAGTCTGTCTATCAAGGGCTTCGAGCTCTGTTTGAGTCCATTTAATAGTCCCAAATGTGTATACAGCCACCGGTATGGCGTAGGTGTTGATAGCTTTTGTTTTATTTATGGCTGACAGACTACTCTTTAGAATTTGCCTCATCCTTTCCTGCATCCTCTCCTTTATCCTGCTTTTCACTACCTTCTCTTCTAGTACATACGTTTGCTCGTACCCCAGGTATTTGTACAGCTCATTTTCGTCCATAGTTGACATTTCTCCTTCTGCCTCTCCTACTTGGTACGCTGTTTCCTCAACCCATTTCCCCCTCTTCGTTGCGTTTATCCGACACTTGTCCAGTCCAAATTCCATCTGGTGTCTTTAGAGAATTTGGCAGTAAGTTTAAGTGACTTATCGAGTTCCTTCCTAGTGGCCGCATATATCTTAAGATCGTCCATATATAGCAGGTGTGTCAAGCATTCTTCCGATGTTATGGAGTAACCTTGACTGGATCTCTTTAGTGCTTCCGACAGTGGGTTCAACGCAAGGCAGAACCAAAGTGGGCTTAACGCGTCACCTTGAAATATGCCCCTTCTGATTTGTACTTTTCCTATTTCTGTCGTTGTATCTGAAAGTCAATTTCAGATTGGTGTTCCAGCACTCCATTATAACAGATAAGAAATTCTGTATATGAAGATCTATTTTATAGACAATGAGGACGTCTAGTAGCCAGGCGTGCGGGACACTATCGAAAACCTTCTGATAATCAATATACGCCACATGAAGAGGGTTTTTAGTTTTATTTGCGTGTTGAGTTATCATCGAGTCTATGACTATTTGCTCCTTGCAACCCCTAGCGTTTTTGCTGCAGCCTTTTTGCTCCTCCGCTAACAGTTGAAAGTTATGGGTATGCTTATACACCTTCCGTTATGACGGATGTCAGTAGTTTGTAAACGGTAGGGAGGCATGTTATAGGTCGGTATTTACTTGGGTGAGGATGTGGACGTTCAGTTTTGGGTAGGAGATAGGTAATACCAGTTGTAAAAAAGAGTGGAGTGTCTTGTGGGTGTAGGATAAGGTGAGAGAAGAAATTGGCGATCTTCTGATGAGTGGCGGTAAGTACTTTGTACCAATAATTGTGGATGTTGTCACATCCTGGTGCCTTCCAGTTATGTGTTTTACGTATGGCTTTTGTCACCTCCGCCAAAGTGACTTGATGATCTGTCATTATTGGTACTTTTTCCGTTCTTCTTCTTTCATCTCTAATCCATGTAGCTCTATGATCGTGCTCTTGTGGCCTCTACCATATCTCAGACCAGAAAGTGAGCATATCGGCATTCTGTGGTGGTCGGTTGTCTGGTTGCTGTGCACTGGCTGCAGGTATAACGAGGGGTTTTCCTCGCTATTTTTTTTATGATTAACTTTATTTTAGTTCTCCAATGAAACAATAAAAAATAAAAAAATACATATATTTATGAATTAATATACAAAGCAAAAGGCTCCTTCGGGCGTGGTCAACAAGTAATAAACCTACAATAACTTAAAACTAAAACACCGAAATCATAGTTTAGTCCACTTAAACAGTTTTTTTATAAAGGGCGCCACCCACCTTTCTGTATTGTTCACATATATCTAATCAAAAAAAGTTACAAAGCACTAATGCTGTTGAAAGGGGGAAAACGGTTATTCTTTACTAAAATGTCTCGCACACCTCAGTCACAAGTTAAAAAAAGTCTAGGGGGGCTTTTTCCCACTATAGGTCGGTGGACAGGCATATCAGCCCATTTATACAAATTGAATTTCAAATTTACAGCTCACACTCAGAATGGAAGCTGGTGTTTTATTAATTAATAGGTACCTATTTTAACAATAATTAGAAGGGATCCTACCTTCTCACTTAGCTTTCCTTTGTCACATACGTAGGAACTCCGTTACCATAACAGCTTAACCACACAAAATCGTGAACACAATCTCAGCAACGTACACTACTAACTCGCTCAAATGCCAACTCAAGTCTGCAACGCAAAGGTAAGCAGCTATTTCGGGTTATTATTTTCGGACGGTTCAAGAACGATTCTCGGACTGCGTAGAACTACTTGCTCAGTTGCTGAATCTTGAAGACTGTTTTGGAACTGTTCAAAATCGATCAGCGTTATGAATAAACCCGAACACCATTGGACTGAGTTGTGACCCTGTAGTAAACTAACCCATGATACAACTTTGTTTTATCTTCATCTATGCATGAACCTAACCAAACTTTTCGAGGCGTTTCGTTTGTTTGTAAATAATTATTAACAGCCTATATTAAAACATTGTTAAAATGAGTAGTGAAGGTAAGGGGAGTTTCAGGGTGGTTTTAATAAGATGGTTAGTTATGATTTTTTTTAGACATCGACGTAAATGAGTATTTATGCTTCAAGGAAAACACTTCCGAAGAGGATAGATTTTTTAACAGAGAAAAAACATTAAAACTTTTAGAGCTATATCAGAAGTATAAATCCAAACTAGGCTCATTTGAAGTGAAATCCTTGAAAAAATTGTGGGAGTTAGTTGCGAGGGACATTTCCAATGAGTTCAGAATTATAATAGCTGCAAACAAATGTGAAAACCGTTTCAAAGTTTTGCAGCGCAACTATAAAAAAGTAGTGGATAATAATAACCAAACAGGAAGAGGGAGAAAAGTGTTCGAATATGAAAAGGAAATGGATGAAATATTCGAGGGAAGAAGAAATATACATCATGTTGTGTTATTATCAAGTAATAATGAGGTTGTTACAAATAAAGCCAGTAATGAAGATCCTGTGGAAATATCTGTTTTAAATATTGAACCTATGCCGTCATGTTCATATTCCATAACTGAAATTGAATCGGGTGATCATAATCCACAAGATTCTGTTACTGGTAATGAACCAAATGTAATGAAGAAAAATCTATCTAGGAAAAGAAGAAAACTCAAAGCCCCGCATATAAGAAACGAAATGACATTTTCTTGGAAATTAAAAATGACCTAAAATCATTTTATGACAGAAAAAATAAAATAGATGAGGAGAAAGTAGAGCTGGCAAAAAAGAAACAAGCAGACAGAGAGAAGAAAACTGAGATAGCAAGGGAGTTATGGATTTTGTTAAGAAAAATGGCTTTTTGAAGTAAAATCAATTTCTACAAGTTTTACCGTTCGTAGGAATATTTATTATTAATTACGGATGTTTAATACCAACAGTATATAATCAGCATAATATATAACTTCTATTTTCTGAGATTTTTTTTACAGAAATTACTTAATTTCTTGGTTAATGAGAATGTATATTTTTTGTTACATTTTGTTTTTTTGTCTGACTTTTATATATTCTTGTTCTGTTCGATAACTGTTAATGTAGTGTATTAGAACATTTGAATTTAGCGCCACATGGCAATTGACAGCACCGGCTAGATGTGTGTGAAGAAACCAAGGATTTTATATACTAACTGGATTGGCCTCCGTAACCCGCTAACTGAAGCCAACCTGTTGTTTATGCAACCCGCCGTTGTGCCGTATCGTTATCTCTTTCTAACTAACGCTAGACATCGTACAATACACACCTGCGTTATATTCTAATAGTAATATTACCTGGTTTATTTATTAGCTTATTCATCCTGGGAAATGAAATGCGTATTTACATTACATAAATAAATACCATTTAAAATTAAAATTTGAACAGGACGGTAACGTGCGAATAAACCAGGGATTAAAAAATTTAATCAACCATTCACAGTTTACAACTATATTGAATTATTTTTCTTGCATAATGGGTATTATAAAATAAAGGTGTGGAAACAGGTATCTAAATAAAATAAAAACACGAATATACACTACATACTATAATTTTATTAGCGTATAACCTAATTAAACATTACTAAATAATACAATATGATTAAATTTTTGTCTAATACTTGCTCTAGAACCCCCAATTATTTCAGTTATTTTCTTAGCTCGCGTTTTTAATCTCATTTCCACATAAAATGAGGCAACTTTTTTAACGATTTGCACCTCATGAATGTCTTCTATTAAATGTTCTCCAGATAGTGGATGTTTTGGTTGAAGTAAATGTAACTTATAGAAAACTCTTTCACAACATCTTGAACAATATGCCATTTGAACTTTGACATTCTAAAGTTAGTTTTTAGTTGTAACTGAAATCGTCTCTGCACAATAAACTATTTTATACACAGTTTCAGAAGGCAATATTAATTTACCCCTATTTACAAATTTCGTAAATGCCTGGTAATTACATATCCCAACTGTATACGAATGATCATATTCCAAGTCTTGACAAAATAAAAGAATTTTATTGCAATCATTACATGAGGACATTTAACATTTTTCGCACGATAAAACCACTGATATAATACAATACATTGTGTTGTAGATCACTAGGATTAATATTGTCCAACAAAGCATATAAATTATTTGAATTATTATCATCAACAATACTTTCTGTGGCAGAGGTACGTATGCATCGTTTTTCATTTCGAAATTCAAAAACAGTGCTTAATTTATATGTTGCATTTAAACAATTACCAGTAACATCATACTTCACCATATTAATATTTAACTGGGTTGTCTCTGATTTAACTTTAAAATATTAAATATTAAAAGAATAACACTACACGTGGAACTACCACCAACAAGCGATAATGGCACAACACTGTGTAAGACACGATGCGCTATACGTTGAAGTGAACAGAAAATACGGCACAACGGCGGGTTGCCTATACTTGAAACAGGCTTCAATATTATGCCGTTTAAACGTAGTACTGCGGCCAATCCAGTTAGTATATAAAATCCTTGGAAGAAACGGACCAAGAATAGTAAACTAGGACCAGCACAGAACAGAAAAAGAAAGAAAGCCAAGTTAATAGTGGAGGATAGAAGCAGCTGTGACGTTTCTTAGCTTGTAGCGCACCAACCTCGGTGGCAAGAACTAAAAATATGTAGATTAAACAGAGATCTTCCTCTGATAATAAGTTATTCATTTATAAGGGCCGGCTTTTTCCATTTCCTGTACATTTATTTAATTAATAAATTCCGAGGAAACAATTACTAAAATATTATTAATTACTGTTTCCATGGAATTTATCTACTAAATAAATGCAAGAAGAAAATGGAAAACCAGTCCTTAAATTGTAAATGGCAAAACAACTTAAAAAATGCGTCTTCGCCTTTTAATATGTAATTTCAAAATAAGAGAAGGGAAAATAAACACCATTTTAGTTAATATTATTTATTACCGAATCACATTGTAACAATTACATTATAATTAATATTGTTATAGCTAGATGACAAATATTCTAACAAATTGAATTAAAATATATTAATAAACTTTAGTGAAACGAACTACCAAAAGACTATTACTTTATCTTAAAACAAGTATCACAATATTAAATATGTAGATATTCTTTTGATATCACTCGGTAAAATTAAAACGGTTGGTAGGCTTTTTTAGCGTAACTAAATAATTTATCACTACAAACAGTAGCATCAAAAGTCAATAATGAATTTCATAACTCTATCAAGATAAAAACTATCATTTGCTTTGCAGGTATATAAAAAAAGAAAATAATTGATCTAAAGAGAAAAATCAATTCCATAGTAATGAAATAAATCATAAAAACAACATTTTTTTCTAAGACAGATCAAAAAATAAATATTATATACTTCCTGTAAAAAAAAAAGTAATACTCTAAATTATTTCATTACTGCGTGCAGACTAGTTGCACTGTTCTAATGTCAAACAACATAAAATCAAAAATCATAAAATGAATTGAAAATATAACAAAATTAAATTATAAATAAACTTCTTATAGAGTGGTTCCTCGGGTATGACTGCTTGCATAAGATTGTACATGAAACAAAAAATATATATATCGACGCTTAAGAAACAATACCTCATATCTTCATTTTTGCCAGAACTTGATTTAAGATTTAAAATTGATATCCACTCCTAGGTCCAACAGTTTCCAATAGCTTGTATCTCCAAAATTAATACCGATACATACAACTTAGTTCAATGAATACCTCGTTAGTTTTTCGTTCCCTGTAAAATTGCTAATTTGGAGATAAGAGGTATTGTTTCTTGAGCATCAATATGTAGATTAGTCATAATCGGGTAGTCACAGCCAGGTATATATTCAAAGTTTAGTGCAGAATTTAAACAAAAATAAGTCGAAAAATAGTGAAAGAACAAAAAAATTAAAAATTAAGTAGCTTTAAATTTTTTAATTTTTCTGATGCGACTCACTGATTCTCTTAAAACCTTTTTTTTCTCTTGCAAATATTTATAAATTGTCAATTGGACGCATTTATCAATAATTGTTTGTTGACAGTTACTCTGATTGCAAAACTGAAAAGAGTTTAAAACAGGAATATTGTAACCTTCCTATGATATCTGAAGCTGTTATAAGCTCAGACATGTTCAATATTTACTATGTAATTTTATAATCTAAAATAAACTAGAAACACAAATTTTTAAATGTTAAAGAAATTAGATCAGAAATCGCAGGCAGCAATTAAAAAAAAAAAAAAAGAAATGCACCATTTTCTGAGAATAATTTTTTATGGACAGAAAAAAATTAAATGAGTGCATAAAATATATTGCTTAAGAAATACTTAAAATACCCACAAAAATTTACTAAAAATATATATCTACTATTTAAGACAATATATGACTCGAGACAAATTAATATACCAAGATATGATAGGTACCTACTCTATTAAAAATTAAATGTTGCTAGTTCTTGCATTTTCAAACATTAAAATTTTGTTATTACATACCGATCGTAGAATTACATCTTTTCATGGTTGGTTACCTTCCTCTAAAATCGATTCACCCCATTATCACTTTAGCCTGTATCATACTTCCTAAAACAACATAAATATATACTTATAGGATGATAGTAAATATTGTATTTTAAGGTTTAAAATCACTGTAAGGCAACCATCTTTTATGGAATTGAAATTGGTGCAGGTGTCAGACTGTGCTATACCATGCAAGCATACTTAAACAAAAAAATAAAAAGGTTAAGCACCTAATTTGACAACTACAAAATAATCCAATTTGCTTATATGCTTACTGATAAACAATAGAATCCCTCATAGTTAATGACCGACACAGTTGCCCGCAGTTGATTCTGTCTGTCGATAAATTATGTGGAGAAGTGGGTCTTTTCATTATAGTTATTTATATTATAAAGATGACAAGAAAATATTTTTTATTTAAAAATTGAGATAAAATTACGTTATGAAAAAATCAATACCTACATAATGAGAATATTTCTTGATCATATCAGGATGATCACTTTACCCAGTGTGGCAAATATAATATACACAAATCTGTGTTAATTTGTCTGTATAATAATATAAAAATAAATATAATTCAAACATAAGTAATAGTGAATCGACTTGTTTCATATGATAGATATACTAATGGATAAATGTAACTTTGCAACTAGTCACAGGCGAGTTTGTATAAAACATACATTTTAACATAATATATTAACAATATATTATACATACTACGGATCGATTTTAGAAATATTAAAATATATTATTTTTATCTACATATGTAAATTAAGTTAAATAGAATATTTTATTTATTATGTAAATACATGCAGTTTCTTCATTAAACAAATTATCACATAGTTTCATGTATAAAAAATATTACAACTTACCCCATAAATACAAATAAGACAAACCCAGAATTTATAGAACTTTGAAAACTTCACCGGCTCTGTCATCGAAAGGTTACTGACCTCTATGACCTATAAAATATTTAAGACAATTTCCATTAGAATTCACCATATAAATAAGGAAATTATTTAAGTCAGCGACTACAGTGTATTTTAATCACTAATTTTGCAATAATTAATAATAATAAAACCGAGTCTAAAATTAAAACCTAATGGACGAACTGAAGGTTTTGTGGAATTTAAGACTTTTTTATATTACATAAATAAAACATCAATAGGTACCATAAAAATATTTTTACTTACGATATAATAAACACTTTATTTAGTATAAACTGAGTTTATACAAATATAAAATTTCACAAATATTTCAAACAAATTTCTTTAAAATGGCATCTGAATGCACTGTCAAATGTCTAATTTAATTAATATTATTTTGTGATTGGTTGTGCTATCACATGACCGCCACCTCGTCTGTGATTGGTGCAGCGGTGCCACCGACTGCTGCGTTCCGGATTGGAACCAAAAATTTTCAAGGTTTATTTAACAGGAAAAATTATAATTTGTTGTCTTCTTTAAATTTTTTTTTAAATAACGCCATTTATTGTTAAAAGTTAACTTATATTCTAATTTTGATACTATTTGTTGTCTATTAAGAAATTTATTTAATGCCTATGAACGCTTTCTGTTCTGTGATGAACGCACTCCATCTCTGATGTGTTGCGAGGTCGGTAGATCAAGTTGCATACCCCTGCGGACCAGTCTGCAATGAACCAACGATTGAAACATACCTATGTAATTTCGACAACCTGTTATGTAACTGTATTAAACCGAACCTGTGATTAATAAAGTACCAATAAACAATTTTCTGAGTTTTATCTATATCCACGACACGACAATTGGCGACGAGGATTTTAAAGGAAAACGCGAAAAGTTGTGTTAACCACGTGTGTGGAATACCGGTAACCTGTGTCGTGATTATGGCTAACGCAATTCAGCAACGAGTTCCCGAATTTTGTCCAGAAGTAGATGAATGGCAAGTGTACCAAGAGCAATTAGAGCAGAATTTCGAAGCAAATGGTATTAGCGACGAAAAAATTAAGAAAGCTGTGATTCTTAGCTCAATTGGACCCCAAACCTATAAACTTTTACGAGATCTTTCTCACCCAAAGTTGCCTAAAGAGCAGACTTATGAAAAGTTATGTAAGTTTTTAAGTGAACATTATGGCACCCAAGTCAGTATATGGAGAGAGCGGCAGAAATTTTATTGTTTACAGCAGCTAGATGATATGTCGATGGCTGACTGGTATGCAAAAGTTCGGAGTGCGGCAGTAAATTGTCAATTTGGTGAAAATTTATCGCTAATTTTAAAAGACAAATTTGTGACTGGAATACAAAAAAAAGAAGATATCTGATAGATTGTTTGAAGAGGACGAAAAAACTACCTTAGAAAAAATGTATGCCCTGGCCTTGAAAGTTGAAAATGTATGCAAGTCGGAGAGAAATGGAAATTTAAATTTTGTAGAGCAGAGCCATCATGCGAGCAGCAGAGGAAAAAGCCGAAGCAGAAGAAATTTCAGACAGATTTCTCACCACAGCGCCAGTGTGTCAAAAAGGAACCAGAGTCCAGATAGATGGAGACACCAACCGTCAAGTCGTGAAAACAGGTATCAAAATCAACAAAATGTCAGACAATGGTCAAGTAAACAAAATAAATTTAAAGGAAAAGGTAAACAGACTAATTTCTCCATTAATAATTGTAAACATTGTGGCATTAAACACAGTAATGAATGTTTGTACAAGGAGTATCAATGTGATAATTGTAAAAAGGTAGGCCATTTGGCTAGAATATGTAAAAATAAACATTTTAATTTTATCTCAAATGAAGAAAATTATGAAGAAATGTATTATTTTGACTGTCTTAAGGACAATATAAAGGAAATATTTCATGTAGACTCTAAGAATAAATGTAATCCATTTGTAGTAAATGTAAACATTGGTAGTAAAGAATTAGAAATGCTTATTGACAGTGGTTCGTCAGTAAGTGTAATAAGTAATAAAACTTTTCTAAACTTTTTCTCAAATTACAGGCTTATGAATGACTCAACAGTGTTGCGAGCCTATGACGGCAATGTACTTGCTCCGTTGGGATATTTTAAAACCAACGTAACCTTCAATGAGGTTAGTTTACCGTTAACATTTTACGTTGTAAAGAGTAGTGGACCAAACCTACTGGGACGTGACTGGCTCGAAAATTTTAAGGTAAAAATAGATGTAATAAATCATATGTCAGTAGACGAAAAAATAAAAAGAACTATAAATAAATATCCTTTAGTTTTTCAAAATAAAATAGGCATGTATAAATTTGAAAGTGTTTCATTAGAGGTTAAGGAGGATTCTGTGCCAATATTTTGCAAGCATCGTACCATACCATTAGCATTTACGGAACGAGTTGAAAAGGAATTAGATAAAATGATTGCGGAGGAAATTTTAGTACCTGTAGAAAACAGTGAATGGGCGACACCGTTAGTACCAGTGCTCAAAGCATCAGGATCGGTAAGAATATGTGGTGATTATCGTATTACAGTTAATAAATGTTTAAAAGATTATAAATATCCTCTCCCAAAAGTGGAGGAAGTATTTTCAAAATTAAGTAAAGGAAAAAAATTCACAAAATTAGATCTTATGCAAGCGTATAATCAGATTCCTGTGACTGAAGAAACTAGTAAACTTTTAACATGGAATACTCACAAAGGCTTATTTAGAATGACTAGAATTCCTTTTGGTATTACGTCCGCGACGAGTATATTCCAGAAAACCATTGAAAATCTTTTAAAAGACTTAGATTGTGTAGTAGCATTCGTAGATGATATTTGTATAACTGGCAGTAACGATGAAGATCACATACAAAATTTAGATAAAGTTTGTCAAAGATTAGAGAAAGCGGGATTAACTGTACGATTAGATAAATGTAAATTTTTTCAAAACGAGATAGAGTATTTAGGTCATAGAATTTCAGAAAACGGTCTTAGAAAATCAAAAGATAAAATGCGAGCTATTATTGAAGCGAATCAACCTTCAAATAAAACAGAAGTAAGATCCTTTATAGGAATGGTAAATTACTATAGCAAATTTGTGCCCAATTTGTCAAGCATTTTGAACCCTATCTATAATCTATTGAAAAATGACACAAAATTTGAGTGGTCAAATAATTGTGAAAAATCTTTTTGTCAAATTAAAAACATATTAGCAAATGATTCATATTTAACACATTTTGATCCAAGTGTACCGATATATGTTACCACCGACGCGTCAAACGTTGGGATATCTGGCATATTATCCATAAAAAAAGATGGCGAAGAAAAAATTGTTGCTTGTACGTCTAGAACGCTGAGCATAGCTGAATCTAAATATAGCACGATTCATAAAGAAGCTCTAGCGATTTATTACAGCGTTTCAAAATTTTTTCAATATTTATGTGGTAATCGATTCATTTTAAGAACTGATCATAAACCTTTAATCGCAATATTTGGGGATAGCAAGGGTATACCTCAAATATCAGCAAATAGATTGCAGCGATGGGGACTTTATTTGTCTGGTTTTGACTTTTCAATAGAACACATTAAAGGAACGCAAAATGTTGCAGATTTTCTTTCAAGACAACCTTTGAAATGCATGGAAGATGAGAAAGAGGAACCGCAGTATATAAATTTTGCCGAAACGGTAGAGGCATGGCCGATAAATAACAACGAGATCAGAAAAGAAACGGTAGAGGATCCAGAACTAAAACAAATAAGAAGATACATCTTGGAGAACAACTGGCCAAAGAAAGTGAGTATAGAAATACAACCTTATTGCAATCGAAAAGATAAACTTCATATTGAAAATGATATTATTATGTTTGGACACAGAGTTGTTATTCCTAGTAAATTACGCAGAAAAATTTTAAATGAAGTCCATACGGGCCATTTTGGAATAGTTAGAACAAAGAATCTGGCTAGATCATATGTATATTGGCCAGGAGTAGACAAAGACATCGAGAATATGGTAAAATCTTGTATGCCTTGTTTAATGAACAAACAAGATCCCCCGAAATCAGATTTAAATCCATGGCAGTCAGCTGAGGAAGTTTTTGATCGTGTACACATTGATTTTATGGGACCAATCAAAGGAAAAATTTTATTGATATTGACGGATGCATATTCAAAATGGGTTGAAGTATTTGTGATGAACAACATGAGATCATTCTTGGTAGAAGAAAAATTAAGAGAAGTCTTTGCCCGTTTTGGATTAGCAAAGACAGTTATTAGTGACAATGCCCCAAACCTATGTGCTAGAGAATTAGAAACGTTTTACAAAATGAATGGTATCCAACATATAACTTCACCTCCATACCACCCTAAAAGCAATGGCGCAGCAGAAAATACTGTAAAGACTCTCAAAAATAAATTAAAAACTGCGATAATGGATCCAAGAAACCAAGCAAAGCCAATATCAACTTTAATCTCTAGATTTCTGCTAACATACCGTAATACAGAGCATGCTGCGACAGGAAAATCGCCAGCGATGCTAATGATGAACAGATCCTTACGAAACCGTCTAAGTTTATTAAGAGAAAATGGTTCAGATGACAAAGTATGCGAAATTCCAGAGAAAGTGCAGGTTTCAAAACAAAAACAGGTTGATTACTATGGAGGGAAAAGAAGAAATTTTGGAAAAGAGGAGGACGTGATGGTAAGAGATTATAGAGGAGTGAACAACAAATCCTGGATAACTGCAAAAATAGTCAAGAGAATTGGAAAAAATACTTACATGTGTCAACTACCCGAAGGAAATATTTGGAAACGACATACAAATCAAATACAGCATCGAGGTATAGGTAATGATTGCTTGGGAAATGTTGGTACTGTCCATCCTAGAGATTTCTCAAAGTATTCAATAGCAGGTATTCAGAGTCTCCCGTTATGCAATAATAACCAGTTATTAATGCATATTCCTGACAAAGGTCCAGCGACTACTCTGAGCAATGACAGCAATGACTCATTCATTGACAGTAGATTGCCCTCAGAAACAAACAATGATGAATCATTTCATGATTGTAGTAATAATGTAAGTGAGGAAAAAAACCTAACTTTAGTAAGCCCTTTAGACAATGCACCTTCTTGCAGCAAAGGTGTAACTGACAAATGTTTATATAGTAAACCAGCTAGAAAAAAATTAATTCCTTCAAAGTATAAAGATTACTATCTGGAAAATGAATTGTCTGACTAAGTTCAATGTAGACTAATATTTTAAAGTGTTGTATTTGTTATTAGGTGTAAAATTGACGAGGTACTTCAATTTAGACTTGTTGTGTAAAGTAGGGAACGGTACAAATAAAAAAAATATATATATAGTAGTGTAAATGCAGGAAATGTTGAAAATGTGAACTTGTAGGAAAATTTAGACCCACAAGGGTAGCAAATAAAGCAATGGATTGTGTTAGGAGCTAATTTTTTGTATAAACCTTGTATATAAACAAACAAATAAAAATATGTAATTAAATCAGGCAACAATCATAAATTAGGTAGGAATAAGCAATAACAATATTGTTTAGCACACCAGATAAATTTATGTTTGTTAGAATAAGATGGGAACAGATTTTAGTATGGGGGAATGTAGTGTATTAGAACATTTGAATTTAGCGCCACATGGCAATTGACAGTACCGGCTAGATGTGTGTGAAGAAGCGGACCAGTCTGCAATGAACCAACGATTGAAACATACCTATGTAATTTCGACAACCTGTTATGTAACTGTATTAAACCGAACCTGTGATTAATAAAGTACCAATAAACAATTTTCTGAGTTTTATCTATATCCACGACACAACAGTTAAGTTTTTATTTGTTTTTGTTGTATTTTCTTAAATAATACGTCAACACTATTTTTTATATATTTAGTTATTATTAGAATACTTTTATTTCTTGTGAGCAAGAAAATATACGCTTATTTTTGTGATATGCTTATAAGTACAAAGTAATATAAAATAATGCATATGTAATGATGAATTTAATATTTTTGTAATGAAATGTGATAAATAGACACACAAATATTAAAGAACACATTTATTTAAAAAAAAAAACAAAATACATATAACAAACACATATAATTAATTAGATATCCAAAATTGCCGCGACATAATTTCGGTAATTCAAACCCACTTCATCAGCTTCTTCCTGGACATCATCATTTAGAATGTTTATAATTTCTTCACGGTTTTCATTTTCCATTTCATCGACATTATATTCCTCAATGTTATTTCTTGTGCACATGTTATGCACCACACAGCAAGCTCTAATGAAATGACAAATAAAATAGACATTCCGTGATTTTAAATGATATAATTGTCTAAAACGTTGTTTTAGAAGTCCTATTGTATGTTCAATAAGCACTCTGCAATGACTGAGGTTTTTATTAAATTTTTTTTGGGTACTGGATAGATTCCCGGTGTCCTTGTATGGAGTTAACAAATTTCGTAGAGTGGGATAAGCACTGTCACATAAAAGGCATACCTCTGCCAGTGAATTGCATGGAGGACTATTTCTAAAAACTCTGGCATCATGGACGCTTCCTGGATATCCAATAAAGACGTCCCTAATTAGGCGGTTATCACAAACAACTTGCATCTGCAAAGAAAAAACAAATATATGTAGTATGCTCTGCATGTTAGAGAAATATACAACGTGGATATTGGATTTCTAACCATTTTACAGCATAGCATGTCTATATCATTCCTAACCTCGTGGTGCACTCTTGGTTGCCTATCTTCAGGCTCATGTCACATTATATGAAACATATTTTATAGAAATAAAAAGGAATTTTCAAAAGAATGTTAACACATTCTAAAATTAAGAAAGTTACAATTATAGCTTCATTTTGCTATCATATGTGATAAAATACACGACTTTAATATACACTAAAAAAAAGTATGGACTAGGTATCCTATGCTATTTTTGTGATTACTTTTTACAAAATACCCTGGGGCACATCCATTTACTTTTTTTAGTTGCCCAGTTTTTGACTTTATTTATTAATTTTTCACATATTTCAATATGGTTTACTTTAAACAAAATTTAATATTACCTTACCATTAACTTCTGTTATGATAGTATAAGCCTAAATTTAAATTAAAAGATATTCTCACCTGAATAGAATGATATTTTTTTCTATTTATGTAGGACTCTGCATCTTCACTTGGAGTATCAATTCTAATATGGGTCCCGTCAATGCATCCAATAACTCCGGGAAAACCCATCTGGGTAAATTCTTCACAAATTCTCCTACATTCTACAGGAGATGGCCAAACAATTACTTCATTGGCTTTATTTGATAAAAATTTTGCAACATTGTCCACAATGTTATGTAGGGTACTAACGGAAATGTCAAACCTATCAGCCACATCCCTTAATGAAACAGCTTCGTTGGCAGAGAACCACAAAAAGGCTAAAATACATTTTTCACTTGTAATCCTCTTGAAGCCTGTATCTTTTTTAGGGTAATACTCCGATGTTTCAAATTCTACCTTCAACTGTTGAACCAGTTGTCTAGAAAGCCTAAAATATAAAAATTCTGGTCTACTCATAAAACCATAACAGATAACAGTAAACAAATAGAATTTTACAAAGTAAATTTTTATATGATAAAAAAATTTTGTTTTTTTTTAACTACTTACCTAAAATGTTGAATAAATTGCTGTTCGTTGTAGAGAGGCACGGTATTTTCTACAAAGTTCTCATTTTTGCTAAGTTCTTGCAAAAGTTCTGGCAGTATTACATTAGGTATAACCTCAACATTCTCATCACTAGTGGATGAGGATGACGAAGAACTTGATTGTAGTATTCCCAACAGATCCATAATTATAATTAACTCCAATGTTATAACAAGTACAAAAATCTGTAGTCTAAAATAAATATTATAATACACTAAACACACATACACGTGGTACAGCTACAGTAGTCATCTTTTTCTGTTCTGTGGTCACACACTTAAATAAATGAAATAGCGCCACAGAAGAAAGACGCGGCTGACGGCTGCCATTCTTTTTCTGTTCTGTGGCTGCCATCTCCCTATAGAGCATGCATGAAAAATAATCCGAATAATGGAAAATCAGTTCCTGCTCTAAACCTGGGATCGATTTTGATAGTTCTAGAATCGTCCCAGTATAGTTCCTAATTCAACGCGAACACCAAACCGCGTTATCATAACCGATTCAAAACCAAATCGACCAAACCAGAACATGTCAAAACCAACTGCGCAAACTCCTGACAGTTCTGGGACGGTAACTGCCAAAACCCGAATTTAGCTAAGATAACGTACAATGTAACACACATCCACACTCCACCGTGGCTCGGCAGAGAGTCCCGAAACCTAGCCGTCTTAGCACAAGTGTTCCCCCTTGTCCCCACACAGCGGAGTTCGCGCTGGCGCACTAAAGGTCCAGAGGTCGCACAAATTATCAAAGATTTACACTTTAGTAAAGTCGGTTCTAGAATTTTTAAGGTTTACCTCAAACCAAATTATGCGATTAGCATTAAATAAAACGCAAGTAAATTATATCTAAAAATGGACCGTTACACAGGTTGCCCCTTCAAGTCTATAAAACTGCTTCTGGTTCGTTGCGAAAAGTTGGTTTTGTGTCTTTCGCTTATCGCTCTCCTTATATTGGCGCAACCGTTTAGTGGTGGGTTGCAGTTTTTGCCTTATTAAGTCAAGCACTTCAGCAGGACTGGTATTCTCGGCATCATAGTACTTCCTGCAGATAGCCTTGTGAGTCGCGGGCAAGTTTGGGCTTGGGAATAGTTTGTCGACTGCACTGTGTTACTTTTCCCAATTCCTTCCTATATCCCTCTATCTTCTTGGTGAGACGGATTTCCCACGCGGGAATTTTCTTTTTCTGCTTCTGTACGGTGTCCGTTAATGGGTCTTGATTATGTAGGTGCAGTATGGTGACTGCAGCAGTATATATAATACTATAAAGATCTACAATATTTTCAATGTCTGGTAACTGTTGTTCGACTATCCTATTTATTATGGCAACTATTTGCTTGGTGTTTTTATTAGATCTGAGTTTAGGCAGGCGCGGCTTTCTTGTAGGCTCAATGCCATTGTATAGAGTGTGGAAATGAATAAATGTATCGTAGGTGGCACGTTCTTCTTCAGGAAGTTCAATATGGCTTGGTGGTACCTCTTCTTCCATCATGTCTGTTGCCAGTCCCAACTCTCTGGCTACCTCCGCTCTAATACGGTCAATCGTTTCCGGTTTGATTCGGTTCCTGGTAAAAAGGATTCGTCGCTGGTCTAAGATATTCTGCATGGTCTTACCAGCCAATTCCGGATATCTTTCTATTACTGTTCTATGCAGCTCTGTCCCGTACGGATTTTTTTGTTGTTTCGAATTTAGTAATGAGGAGATAGGAATTCATTTATGTCATCCGTCCACTTAAACCGCTTTCTACCTCTTGATGTACCCGGAAGGGTGGCCTCAGGCAGCTGTGCTTGAGGAGCAGCCTCTTCGAGATTCTGTCTCTCTCTCCTATTTCTATGTGACTGTGACAGATTGGCATCTGTAGGTTCTTGATTACGGCCATTGTCTTCTCGTCTTTCCAATACTCGTCCTGGACGTGTGCGTGGGTCAGTTGCAGGTAAATCTTCTCGACGGTTCCGATCCGGGTCCTGCTGCCCCGGCCCGTCTGAATATCTCTTACGTCTGGTATTAACAGCACTACACGAGAACACGCCCTGAGGTTGCTAGCCTGCAGGACGGTGTGCCAGTTTTTCTTCCACGGAGAGTATTTTATTTCCTCTCTACCCTCTGACACTGCTGGAGGCAGTGCCAGCGAGCCTTCCCCTATTCGCAAGGAGACGCGCCCGATAGAGGAACTGGCAAACCCCCACGGGTTATTATTATTATCATTATTATTATTATCAGTATTTTTTTTCGGTTTCCCGATGCCGGTCAGTCCTCCCGTGGCCTCCGACGCCTCACGGGTGTCGCGCCGGCGCATCTACTACAGCCACTCCCCACATCCCGCAGAGTTAATGACTGTAGATACCAGAATCATGTGCCCTAAGCAGACGAAGAGAACCCAGAATGACCGCCTTCTGCATTTGGCCTGCCAGCCACTCGGCTGATTTTTGGCAGGCCGGTATGATCTTCAGTTCCGAAAGCAGCGTAGGCTATATCCCTCCGAGTACACCGATTATAAGGATGACCATTTTTGTTGCCTTGAACAATCCTGCTCCCACTCCTACAGTTTCGTGATGTTTCACGGGGATCTGAGCTCCTGAGTATGTTACATGCCATACTTAGTACTACTCTGCCATGCGTACACTCCAGGCTCAAGAGTCCTCGGCCCCTCCGTTGACGTGGGAGGTACATACGAGGAATGGACGATCTAGGATGAATACTTCTGTGAATATTCATCATCTTGCGGGTATCTCTATCTAATTGGCGCAGCTCCTCTACTGTCCACTTTACTACTCCGAAAGAGTAGAGTAGAACCGAAACGGCAAGCATATTAGTTGCAGACACCTTGTTCTTCCCCGAAAGTTCAGAAGACCAAATCTTTCGGAGGCGGTGTCTGTACTTGCGCGGAGAGAATCCTTTATTTGTGATATATCCTGGATATGTCTTTGTTGCACACCCAGATATGTATAGGACTCTCCGGCATCCAGATGTCTTAGGAGGCTTCCGTCTGCAAGCTGCGCATCTTCAGGGAATTCCCCGCATCGTCCTCTCTTGAGGTGGACGACTGCACATTTGTCCAACCCGAACTCCATACCAATTGCTCACGTATATTCTTCGACCACCCTAAGAGCGTTTTGTAGTTCGCGCTCTCCGGAGGCATAAAGTTTAAGGTCAACCATATAAAATAGATGGGTGACTTTATGCTTCCGGTCGCTGGGTGGCCCACATTGATATCCGCGGGTTTGGCGGAGCCCAACAGACAACGGCAGCAGTGAGATGCAGAAGAGGAGAGGACTCAGAGAGTCATCCTCGAAAACTCCTCTCCTAAATGCCACCTGTTCTGTCGTGACCCGCTGTGCACCTGATGTTATGGTGAAGCGGGTCTTCCAGAGCGGCAGCAGTTGTTCTATATATCTCACTAGTGGTGCTGGTACCGCAAGACATTCGAGCAAGTATAACAATAGCTCATGTGATGTTGTTTCAAATGCCTTGCGGTAATCAATCCAGGCCATCGATAGATTCCGCTTGTATAGCACAGAATCCTGTGCAATACAGCGATCTATCAGCAGGCTGTCCTTGCAACCTGCCATGCCCTTCTTGGCACCACGCTGTTCGTGTACCTGCTGGAAGACCGGATCAACAGACATCAGTGTCCTGGCATATAAGATACGTGTAAATATCTTGTAGCAGGAGTTGAGGCAAGTGATCGGCCTATAATTCCTCGGGTCGGAAAGATCCCCCTTTTTGGGGATAAGCACAATACGTCCCTCGACGAACCAGTCCGGAATCTCCTACCCTTCGTTCAACCATGAGTTGAAAACTCGCGCCAGACGGCGGTGAGTGGAAGGAAATTTCTTCCACCACCAGTTGTTAATGCCGTCTGGGCCCGGGGCAGCAAAGTTCTTGGTACCAACAAGTGCTTGTTGGACTTCCTCCGTACTGATTGCCGGGCACACTTCTTCTGGTTCTTCAAGATGTCTGTGGCACAGAGCCTCGAAGTGTGAAATTGATGGAGTGTCGCTATTGAATGGACGCGTCGTTTCGTAGATTCCCTTCCTGAAGGTTTCGACATCTTCTACAGTCAGCGGATTCTCGACAACACGCTGTGGCTTTTGAAAGAGGCGGGAAGGATTCGTACGGAACAAATTGTTTTGTTCCATACTCCTCACTCGCCTCTTCAATGTTTTCTTTATCGCCATAAGCGCTCGGATCCTATCTAGACAGTGCTACTTGATGGTAAGCATCATTGTCAGATTTAGAGTATGGTGTTGACGGCTGCTATGCGCCGGACTCTGGGAGTAAAAACTCTACCAGTCGTCTTATATTCCACCACACTCTGAATCCGAGAAGCGTGTTGCCTGGCCGACTGTTACTTGCCCTCGATTTTTTGTACATGCCGCTTGGCTTTCTCGATCCCTTGATTGGTTGTCCACTCACGGTGGACGAGTTGCTTCGCGGCGTTGTACACGGCACAGTTGATTTGCCAGATGTCTGCATCTTCCGGAATTTCCTCATCGATGACCACGTCCATTCTAGCCAAGTCTTGTGGCTTTAGGTTAGCTCTGGTGTTAAGGCTAACCCTCGTCCTTAAGTCTACATCGGCGAACTCTAATGAATGTTCCCCATCAGCTAATAATTGCCGCGGTGGGACTGCGATTGGCAGTTCTTCCGGCTGACGGGGTGACCTTACATAACCTCCCCTGAGCAGAAAGAATACTTGACCTCTCAGGTGTTGTTGAGAGAAGGCGCGCTGCTCTGGATGCATTTCGCACCAAAGTGCATGCAATCGCGCCATGTATCCCCTTCGTTCAGGTTCGCTACTCTCGCGGCAGGCCAGCAAGTCATCCCGAAGTTCCCTCGTTGCATTTTCATCATCGTTAGGACCGTCCGGTAAGGCCCCTCCCATCTGTACTTGACCTCCATCCGACTGAGGTCGATTGTGAGGGGCCCTTCTTAGGTTATATGGAACCCATAGCAGTACGAGTACCAGGGTGGTTAGCCCTGGTACTTCCGGCCGTCATTTGTCAGGCAGAGTTGCCTCTGCCTGTCCAGGGTGCACCAACGTGGAGGTTGCCGGTCCTTTGCACCCCCTTATTATTATTTTTTTTTTCGGTTTCCCGATGCCGGTCAGTCCTCCCGTGGCCTCCGACGCCTCACGGGAGTCGCGCCGGCGCATCAACTACAGCCACTCTCCACATCCCGCAGGGTAAGTGACGGTAGATACCAGACTCGTGTGCCCTAAACAGACGGAGAGAACCCAGAATGACCGCCTTCTGCATTTGGCCTGCCAGCCACTCGGCTGATTTTTGGTAGGCCGGTATGATCTTCAGTTCCGAGAGCAGCGTAGGCTTTATCCCTCCGAGTACACTGATTATAAGGCCGACCATTTACACCGAGTAGCCTGGGTACAGCACTTGGAGCTCGTACCGGAGATCGCGATATTTGATCCGTTTCTCCTCCTCCTTCAAGATGATGTTTTTCTCCGCAGGTGCCGAGAACTCGATGACATACATCACCTTGAGTTGATGGTCGAGGAGGACTATGTCAGGCTTGTTGGCTTGGATTAGCCTGACAGTCGGGAACGAGTAGTTCCAGTAAATTCGGCATTTCTCGTTCTCGACAACGGACTCAATATCTCCGGGGACGTAGGGCAGCACTGGTGTCTGGTATACCCCGTACGAGTGCCTTAGATGGTAGTATAACACTCGTAAAGCCGCGTTATGTCGGTGGATGTAGGCCGAAATCGCGTATACGGGGCATATAGATAGTAAGTGCATGAGCGATTCCGGCGCCTGATGGCAGCTCCTGCAGTTGATATCAGGAACCTCTACACGCCATTTTTTTTTCGGTTTCCCGATGCCGGTCAGTCCTCCCGTGGCCTCCGACGCCTCACGGGAGTCGCGTCGGCGCGTCAACTACAGCCACTCCCCACATCCCGCAGGGTTAGTGACTGTAGATACCAGAATCGTGTGCCCTAAGCAGACGGAGAGAACCCAGAATGACTGCCTTCTGCATTTGACATGCCAGCCACTCGGCTGGTTTTTGGCAGGCCGGTATGATCTTAAGTTCCGAGAGCAGCGTAGGCTTTATCCCTCCGAGTACACCGATTATAAGGACGACCATTTTGACCGAGTAGCCTGGGTACAGCACTTGGAGCTCGTACCCGAGATCGCGATATTTGGTCCGTTTCTCCTCCTCCTTCAAGGTGATGTTCTTCTCCGCAGGTGCCGAGAACTCGATGACATACATCACCTTGAGTTGATGGTCGAGGAGGACTATGTCAGGCTTGTTGGCTTGGATTAGCCTGACAGTCGGGAACGAGTAGTTCCAGTAAATCCGGCATTTTTCGTTCTCGACAACGGACTCAATATCTCCGGGGACGTAAGGCAGCACTGGTGTCTGGTCTACCCCGTACGAGTGCCTTAGATGGTAGTATAGCACTCGTAAGGCCGCGTTATGTCGGTGGATGTAGGCCGAAATCGCATATATGGGGCATGCAGAAAGTAAATGTATGAGCTATTCCGACGCCTGATGGCAGGTCCTGCAGTTGATATCAGGAACCTCTACACGCCACACGCGGCTACGGTGTAGCGTGTAGAACTCCATACCAATTGCCCGCGTATATTCTTCGACCATCCTAAGAGCGTTTTGTAGTTCACGCTCTCCGGAGGCATAAAGTTTAAGGTCATCCATATAAAATAGATGGGTGACCTTATGCCTCCGGTCGCTGGGTGGCCCACATTGATATCCGCGGGTTTGGCGGAGCCCAACAGACAACGGCAGCAGTGAGATGCAGAAGAGGAGAGGACTCAGGGAGTCACCCTGGAAAACTCCTCTCCTAAATGCCACCTGCTCTGTCGTGACCCGCTGTACACCTGATGTTATGGTGAAGCGGGTCTTCCAGAGCGGCAGCAGCTGTTCTATGCATCTCACTAGTGGTGCTGGTACTGCAAGACATTTGAGCAAGTACAACAATAGCTCATGTGATGTTGTATCAAATGCCTTGCGGTAATCAATCCAGGCCATCGATAGATTCCGCTTGTATTGCACAGAATCCTGTGTAATACAGCGGTCTATCAGCAGGCTGTCCTTGCAACCTGCCATGCCCTTCTTGGCACCACGCTGTTCGTGTATCTGCTGGAAGACCGGATCAACAGACCTCAGCGTCCTAGCATACAAGATACGTGTAAATATCTTGTAGCAGGAGTTAAGGCAAGTGATCGGCCTATAATTCCTCGGGTCGGAAAGATCCCCCTTTTTGGGGATAAGCACAGTACGTCCCTCGACAAACCAGTCCGGAATCTGCTGCCCCTCGTTCAACCATGAGTTGAAAACTCGCGCCAGACGGCGGTGAGTGGAAGGAAATTTCTTCCACCACCAGTTGTTAATGCCATCTGGGCCCGGGGCAGCGAAGTTCTTGGTACCAACAAGTGCTTGTTGGACTTCCTCCGTACTGATTGCCGGGCACACTTCTTCTGGCTCTTCAAGATGTCTGTGACACAGAGCCTCGAAGTGTGCAATTGATGGAGTGTCGCTATTGAATGGACGCGTCGTTTCGTAGATTCCCTTCCAGAGGGTTTCGACATCTTCTACAGTCGGCGGATTCTCGACAACACGCTGTGGCTCTTGAAAGAGGCGGGATGGATTCGTACGGAATAAATTGTTTTGTTCCATACTCCTCACCCGCCTCTTCAATGTTTTCTTTATCGCCATGAGCGCTCGGATCCTATCTAGACAGTGCTGCTTGATGGTAAGCATCACTGTCAGATTTAGAGTATGGTGTTGACGTCTTAATCCGGCAGCTATGCGCCGGATCCTGGGAGTAAAAAACTCTACCAGTCGTCTTATATTCCACCACACTCTGGATCCGAGAAGCGTGTTGTCTGGCCGACTGTATCTTGCCTTCGATTTTTTGTACACGCCGCTTGGCTTTCTCGACCCCGTGATTGGTTGACCTCTCACGGGGGACGAGTTGCTTCGCGGCGTTGTACACGGCACAGTTGATTTGCCAGATGTCTACATCTTCCGGAATTTCCTCATCGATGACCGCGTCCATTCTAGCCAGGTCTTGTGGCTTTAGGTTAGCCCTGGTGTTAAGGCTAACCCTCGTCTTTAAGTCTACATCGGTGAACTCTAAAGGATGTTCCCCATCAGCTGGTAATTGCCGCGGTGGTACTGCGGCTGGCAGTTCTTCCAGCTGACGGGGTGCCCTTACGTAACCTGTCCTGAGCAGAAAGGATACTTGATCTCTCAGATGTTGTTGAGAGAAGGCGCGATGCTCTGGGTGCATTTCGCACCAAAGTGCATGCAATCGCGCCATGTATCCCCTTCGCTCAGGTTCGCTACTCTCGCGGCAGGTCAGCAAGTCATCCCGAAGTTCCCTCGTCCACTTAAAGCGTCCGTGTGCATTGCTGTTGTCGTCATTGGTGAGACTATCCGGTGAGGCCCCTTCCGCCTGTCCCTGACCCCCATCCGTTTGGGGTCGATCGTGAGGGGCCCTTCTTCTAAGGTTATAAGGAACCAGAAGTAGAAGGAGTACCAGGTGGTTAGCCTTGGTACCTCCGGTATTGTTATTATTATTATTATTATTTTGTGTGGTTACGCGGCATCGATTGCTATGATCATTAGCCGCATTTTCCTTCCAGTCTGTGTTTACTTAGTTCATTCCTAGATGTTTATTTATACCATGGTAAATTATGTAATGTCATTTGTTGCTTAATTAAATCCGTTGATATATCTGACTACTTTTAAGGAAGTTTAATAGCTTCTCTTTGGCTTTTCCATCATTTGACAATATACTTGAAATGTTATTATCCAAACCGGCCCTCTCGCGAAACTGTTCATATAATGGGCAAGTTACGAGGAGATGTTCTACTGTCAATCTTGTTCTGAAGTTGGTACATTTTGGGGGTCTTTCACCTCTTAGGATATAGATGGAGGTTAGGTTAGTATGTCCAATTCTTAAGCACGTGATAACTGTCTGATCTCTTCTGTTGAGTCTTATGGGAGATTTCCAGGCATTTATGTTTGGACGTGTGTCTCTAAGAGCGGTTTCTGCTTGTTCCCATTTATTCTGCCATTTCATTTGAAGTACTCTTTTTGTCTCCGTCGTTAGATCTTCAACTCTGACAGGAATTCCTAGAAAATTTTCATTCTCCTCTGCCGCTAGACGGGCTGCTGTGTCTGCCTTTTTATTTTGTGATATACTTACCTATATGACTTGGTGTAAAAATAAAGATTATTCTTTTATTCAGCTGTTCTAACCAGTGTAATAGGGTAAGTATGGTGTGGGTCATTGGATCTGTATTGAACGTATTTTTAATTGACTGTAGAGAGCTCAGGGAGTCAGAGCAGATAAGAAATTCTTGTTTCGGCGAGAATTCTCAGTAGCGCAGAGGTTGCCAAATTGCATATATCTCAGCTGTGTATATACTTGCCAGAGTAGGCAGGGACCATGAGTATGCCTCACCTGCAACCACAAATGCACATCCTACTCCATTTTCTGTTTTAGATCCATCCGTAAAAATTGCTTCTGCGTTTGTAAAATGGTGGAATATTTTATAGAACGTTGTTTTTAGTATAGCAGGATTTGTGTCATTTTTTTTTAAAGAATGTACATTCCAGATGACACCTTGGTGGTGTAATTAACTAGGGAGGATCACTACAGAAGCCTTTTGGAAATATTTCTGGGAATATAATCTCTTGTTCCAGACGAGCTGTGGGAGGTTTGGTGATTGTCGGTCTAGATTCACATGCATTATTGTCCTGCTCGAATAATATATTATAGTTTGGATGGAAGGGTTGGGCACGTATAGATATTGCATAGTTAACCATAAGTCTTTCTCTTCTCAACTTCAGTGAGGGAACTCCCGCTTCTACTTCCAATGCTGTCGCTGGACTTGTTCGAAAAGCACTTGTGGCTAATCTTACTCATGTGTTTTGGATAGAATCTAGTATTTGGACGCGTGATCTACGGGCGGATGAATATACAGTGGATTCATAGTCTATTTTAGATAAAATTAGTGTTTTATATAACGTAAGTAGCACCTCTCGATCAGCTCCCCAGTTGATACTTGAAATACACCTTAGCATATTTAGGGTGGTCTTACATCTGGTTGCCACATCTTTAATATGCATATCCCAGGTAAGTTTTTTATCAAATATAAGACCTAAGAATTTTTGGGACTCTACATTAGTGATTGGTGAGTTATTTAGTGTCAGTTGTGGTTCATTATGATGGGATCTAAGCCGGCAAAAGTGGATAGCTTTGGTCTTTGCTTCAGAGAAACGAAATCCTTTTTGCTGGGCTTCTCTACTAATGCTGTTGATGCCTCTTTGCAGGACGGTTTGAATTTCATTCCATTGTTGCTGCTGAATAGCATATGAATAAGTCATCGACGTATAGGCATCTCTCAATGGGTGTATCGAGCACTGACACAAGGTTGTTGATAATTATTGAAAATAAAGTAACGCTTAAAGTAGATCCTTGGGGTACTCCGTTTTCTAAAAGGTAGGTATTTGATATATAATTTTTTATTTGTACTTTAAATTTCCTATTTGTGAGATAGTTTTGTATGAATATCGGTAATCTCCCTCTTATTCCCCAGTCGTGCATCTTATTCAGTATTCCATATCTCCAGGCAAGATCATAGGCTTTTTCAAGATCGAACGAAACTGCCACTACATGAGACCTATTTGCGAAATTATTTTGTATATAATTTTCTAAGAATACTAAATGGTCTTGAGATGACCTATATTTGCGAAAACCCATTTGGCAGTTTGCCAGTAAGTTCCTCTTCTCGAGATACCATGTTAATCTTAAGTTTATCATTTTTCCATTATTTTACTAAGGCAGCATGTAAGGGAGATAGGACAATAACTGGAAGGATGTTTCGGATCTTTACCGGGTTTTGGGAGGGGAATGATTATTGCTAGACGCCATTCATCTGGATAAGTTCCTTCTGTCCATATACGATTAAAAAGTTCAAGAATCTTTATTTTTTGAGATTGTGGCATGTGGATAATAAAATCATATGGAATGGAGTCTGGACCTGGTGATGATTTTTTGGTCAAAGCTAGAGCATTTTCCATTTCTTCTATGGAGAATGGTGCATTATATGGAGATAGGTTAACTTCAGAGAAGTCTAGGTTATTTTCGAATTGGTTTTTTAATTGAAGAAATGCCGGATCGCAGTTATTATTGCTACTTATATTATGAAAATATCTGAGTAGATAAGCAAAGGGAATGCGGGATCGGAAGTGAGCTCGATGGCATGTGTCCATCGAGAGCGTCCAAGAGGTCGTTGAAGAGCTTATGGTCATTGTCGTCGCTGAAGAAGTCTTCAGCTCCTGTCGGGTGGTTGATGTATGACGTCAGACCGACCCGATGGGCACTCGATTGTGAAAAAAACATGGCCGCCGGGGATTAGAGAAAAAAACATGCGCAGTGCGGATTGTCATATGAGAAAAAATGATCGCCAGGGCTTAGAGAAAAAAACATGGCCGCTGGGGATTAGAGAAAAAATATGTGCAGTGAGGATTGGTATATGAGAAAAAAACATGTACGCCGAGGCTTAGAGAAAAAAACATGGCCGCCGGGGCTTAGATGAAAAACATGCGTAGTAGTGGGGTGGATTTTCTGTTTTTCGCTTATAACTCGAGAACCGTTGAAGATAGCTAAAATTTGAAAGATATTTTGATGACTTGCTGACCTGCCGCGAGAGTAGCGAACCTGAGCGAAGGCGATACATGGCGCGAATGCATGCACTTTGGTGCGAAATGCATCCAGAGCATCGCGCTTTCTCTCAAAAACATCTGAGAGATCAACTATCTTTTCTGCTCAGGACAGGTTACGTAAGGGCACCCCATCAGCTGGAAAAACTGCCAGCCGCAGTCCCACCGCGGCAATTACCAGCTGATGGGGAACATCCTTTATAGTTCACCGGTGAAGACTTAAGGACGAGGGTTAGCCTTAACACCAGGGCTAACCTAAAGCCACAAGACCTGGCTAGAATGGACGCGGTCATCGATGTGGAACTTCCAGAAGATGCGGACATCTGTCAAATCAACTGCCGTGTACAACGCTGCGAAGCAACTCGCAAGGACAGCCTTCTGTGCAATACAAGCGGAATCTATCGATGACCTGGATTGATTACCGCAAGGCATTTGATACAACATCACATGAGCTATTGTTGTACTTGCTCGAATGTCTTGCAGTACCAGCACCACTTGTGAGATGTATAGAACAGCTGTTGCTGCTCTGGAAGACCCGCTTCACCATAACATCAGGTGCACAGCGGGTCACGACAGAGCAGGTGACTTAGGAGAGGAGTTTTCCAGGGTGACTCCCTGAGTCCTCTCCTCTTCCGAATCTCACTGCTACCGTTGTCTGCTGGGCTCCGTCAAACCCGCGGATATCAATGTGGACCACCCAGCGACCGGAGGCATAAGGTCACCCATCTATTTTATATGGATGACCTTAAACTTTATGCCTCCGGAGAGCACAAACTACAAAACGCTCTTAGGGTGGTCGAAGAATATACGCGGGCAATTGGTATGGAGTTCGGGTTGGACAAATGTGCAGTCGTCCACCTCAAGAGAGAACGATGCGGGGAATTCCCTGAAGAGGCGCAGCTCGCAGACGGAAGCATCTTAAGACATCTGGATGCCGGAGAGACCTATACATATCTGTGTGTGCAACAAAGGCACATCCAGGATGTAACACAAATAAAGGATTCTCTCCGCGGTAAGTACAGACACCGCCTCCGAATGATTTGGTCTTCCGAACTTTCGGGGAAGAACAAGGTGTCTGCAACTAATATGCTTGCCGTTCCGATTCGGCTCTACTCCTTCGGAGTAGTAAAGTGGAGGGTAGATCAGCTGCGCCAACTAGACAGAGATACCCGCAAAATGATGATTATTCACAAAAGTATTCATCCTAGATCGTCCGTTCCTCGTGTGTACCTTCCACATCAACGGGGGGGACGAGGACTCTTGAGCCTAGAGTGTACGCATGGCAGAGTAGTACTGAGTATGGCATGTAACATCCTCAGGAGCTCAGATCCCTCTTGCGGTTTGTGAAACATTACAAAACTGTAGGAGTGGGAGCAGGATTGTTCAAGGCTGCAAAAAGAGCCGCAGATGAACTCTGTCTCCCATTTGACATTAGGCGAGGAGGCCGGCGAGGTGCTGATGTTGAGTCAGTCACCGAACTTCAGCCAAATCGTCTGAAAGCCCGAATCAGAGCTGCCAAACAGGAAAATCTTTTTCGGCAGCACGTCGATAAACCCCAGCATGGTGTCTTCTATAAGAACATAGAAACACTGGGTTTATCGACCAGGCTCACATTCGCCTTTCTAAGGTCAGCCGGGCTTAAGTCAGAGACCGAGGGATTCATTATGGCTTGCCAGGATGGTGTTATCAACACCTTGGTCTACCGTAGCCGCGTGTGGCGTGTAGAGGTTCCTGATATCAACTGCAGGACCTGCCATCAGGCGCCGGAATCGCTCATGCACTTACTTTCTGCATGCCTCATATATGCGATTTCGGCTTACATCCACCGACATAACGCGGCTTTACGAGTGCTATACTACCATCTAAGGCACTCGTACGGGGTAGACCAGACACCAGTGCTGCCTTACGTCCCCGGAGATATTGAGTCTGTTGTCGAGAACAAGAAATGCCGGATTTGCTGGAACTACTCGTTCCCGACTGTCAGGCTAATCCATGCCAACAAGCCTGACATAGTCCTCGTCGACCATCAACTCAAGGTGATGTATGTCATCGAGTTCACGGCACCTGCAGAGAAAAACATCACCTTGAAGAAGGAGGATAAACGGACCAAATATCGAGATCTCCGGTACGAGTTCCAAGTGCTGTACCCAGGCTACTCGGCAAAAATGGTCGTCCTTATAATCGGTGTACTCGGAGGGATAAAGCCTACGCTGCTCTCGGAACTGAAGATCATACCGGCCTGCCAAAAATCAGCCGAGTGGCTGGCAGGCCAAATGCAGAAGGCGGTCATTCTGGATTCTCACCGTCTGCTTAGGGTACATGATTCTGGTATCCACAGACACTAACCCTGCGGGATGTGGGGAGTGGCTGTAGTTGATGCGCCGGCGCGACTCCCGTGAAGCGTCGGAGGCCACGGGAGGACTGACCGGTATCGGGAAACCGAAAAAAAAAAAATAATAAGGGGGTGCAAAGAACCGGCAACCTCCACGTTGGTGCACCCTGGACAGGAGGAGGCAACTCTGCCTGACAAATGCCGGCCGGGAGTACCAGGGCTAACCACCCTGGTACTCTTACTGCTATGGGTTCCATATAACCTAAGAAGGGCCCCTCACAATCGACCTCAGTCGGATGGAGGTCAAGTACAGATGGGAGGGGCCTTACCGGACGGTCCTAACGATGATGAAAATGCAATTGTACATGGACGCTTTAAATGGACGAGGGAACTTCGGAATGACTTGCTGACCTGCCGCGAGAGTAGCAAACCTGAACGAAGGGGATACATGGCGCGATTGCATGCACTTTGGTGCGAAATGCATCCAGAGCATCGCGCCGTCTCTCAACAACACCTGAGAGATCAAGTATCCTTTCTGCTCAGAACAGGTTATGTAAGGTGTTACATTCCAAAATCGCAGTAGGCATTTATTTGGTATAAATACTCCTTAACTATATGCAACTAACGATACCTACTGTACTCGTAGTAAGTAGTACCGCTACTTACTCCCAGTTGGTAGTCACGGTGAATATTTCTGGGCGAAATTCTGCTAACGTATTTTCCGTCCCCCCGGAAGTTCGCCAATGTTGATTTCTTGACAGTGAAACGCACAAGTCGTAAGGATTGACTCTCAATAGACTAATCTAAAGTCATCCGAAAGGGATATCTGAGAAGTCGTTCCAATTTTCGTTCTCTTGTTTTGGGCCGCAGTAAAGACTGCGTGAATGGTTTCGAAGAGACCGATTTCTGGTAACAGGATATAATTACGATTTGGGCTAACTGGTAGCAGATGTCGTTAAGAAAGTGACAGCTCGCATTGGTTTGAAGGATTGCGTTGTCGATGCAAAACCGACTAAAAGAGTGAGGTTAAGCTGATTTGGACGTAGTAGTTATTTTGGAAAATTCCTGCACCCTCTTGGCTAGAGGTAAATACGTAAAATTAATAGTTTCGTTAAGCTCACGTTTTCAGCATGCCACTGGTTTTCCAGTAAGTACTCGATACGAGTGTAACATGAAATACATATTTCTTTAGGGTCCACGGAAGGGTCCACGCTCGGGGCAAGACCAGAGTCTAGAGTCCTGTGCCTCTGAGGGCGAAGCCTGCCTAGCAGCTAAGCTAAGTATCGTTAGTATAGAGTATTAAAAGGTTAGGAAAACCACCAACAGAAACCTACCCCGGTTATATAGCGGTGGTAGCGGATACGTCAGTGCCATTTGAGGAGGGAATACCAACCCCTAGTTTTTTATAGTTACATTTTCTTTATCTTTATTTTTCTTTTTGTGTAGTGTATTAAACTGAGATAACCGAGACCGTTATTAAGTGTACATGTAAACCCATGGTGTGGCCACATTTTGGGTACTAAAGTTAGTATCCCTTTTTTAACCTATAAGTAAATAAGGTTATCAAATGTGAAGTAGACAGCGCACGATTATGTCAAAGTTATTTTATAATTGTTGTATATAGTATGTTTTGTAGCTGACGTCTCCACGCTGCACATTGATTCTTTGTTTTTATTGTATTTGGTAACTAATATATTCTGTACATATAGGCATTGAATTCGATATTTTATTTCCCAGCACCACCCAATAACGAGAACCAGTAAGTAGAGTAAGTTAGTTAATGATTTTAATTATTATTCAGATATACTGGGTGTAACACCCTGAGGTCTGAGCTCGTTTTATTCTGCCGGAGCACTCGCTGACTTATCCGGGCTAAGTAGTGCTTCGGCTTGCTACATCCCCACGCCAAGTAAGTTTTGTGATCATATACCCTACCTTTTGGTAGAGGGTAGAAAAAGAGTAGCAATGGCGGCCAACTAAATTTGGATTTTTTTTTGTTTCTTTTTTTGGATATTTTTATTTAGTATATTAAATAAGATTTGATAGTTCCGTTCTTTGGTGGTTTGCTGTAAGGTATCAAATTACAGTAGCACAAGTTTATGAAGTAGCACGACTAGATGGTCATAGCTAAATAGGCTCGCTTCGCTTATTAAGATAGGGGGGGTGAAGAAGTCACCTTATGTCGATATCATACTAATAACGTAAGTTCACTAACAGCTACCTCTTTCAGTTTTTTTTAACAGTTGTTAAAAGATTTTCGCGTACAGACGCCTGCCGACGCCAAGCGTCGTTTTGCTAATTTTACAGATTTTGACTGTTTTATGCATTGAAGTGTACTTTTAACGGTTGTTAAAAGATTATTTCGAATAGACGCCTGCCGACGCAAAGCGTCCTTTTGCTAATTTTACAGATTTTGACTGTTTTATGCATTAAAGAGTAATTTTAACTGTTGTTAAAAGATATTT